>JAULBO010189161.1:0-13346 GCA_032355325.1 Clypeosectus delectus
CAGAAGTATTCTGGCAAGGTAGCACTTCTATGTACATGTAATGATGGACAGAATAATAAAAAATGTATTTCATCACACACACACACACACTCCCCTCACTGCCTCCCCCCTCTCCCGCTCTGGCTCTCTCTACTAATATATAATGCAAGGACAATATGGTCGCAATTAATTGTTGCACATGCAAGGCATGGTCGGTCGCATTGAAGTTGTTTATGTCCAAAAGCTAGGTGTCGCATTAAATTATGGTCGAATTAACTTACATGATTTGCAATCTAGTATATACAGATATCGTGAATGTTAAAGACAGACACGTGTAACATTTGATCATAAGCATGTATCGTGTGTAATCTCTATATAATCTTAGTCTACTTTGATCATTATGAACTTCAAAAAAGGCCTTGTGCAATAACATTCAATATACGCTGTGATATATGTGGCTATACACTTGTCAGATTGTAGGGCATGTCTGTGAAATATGTGGCTATAGACTTGTCAAAGTTTGACATTTAACGCATGTAATCTAAAAATGTCATCCATTGACACCAGTATTTTAGTAACTAGGTATAGTTAATGATCATGTTTTCTAATCGAATTTGTTTTATCAATCGCGATTGCTACCAGACCCACGTTGCTTTTACGTCTTCATATCCGGTCGATGTTCTTTATGTTTCAAAGCCAGAATAAAAAAAATACTAGTATATTATGAATCCTTTGTCAATTTTTATTTGTTATGTGTTATTTCGCACCATGCATATAAACCATGTACCCAAACGATATCTGCTTGTGGTGGGAGTGATTGAATGGGAGGGTGAGGGTGGGAGGGCGAGAGTGTTGGGGTGGGGGGAAGGGGTGGGGGAGAGTAAAGGAATTTTCACAATAATATTTGCCAAGTAGTTTATATAAAATGTCTTCATGCTAACCCTTCCGCCACTTTGAATTGTATATACTTTTATTTCCTCATATGCTGTAGTTGTAACAGCCTGAGTGAAATAAACGTTCTGTTCTGTTCTGTAGAATGTTATATACTAGTATGTAAATGTAGGCCAATGATGTAGGACATGTAGGCCTACTGTACTACTGTATACTGTATAGATTGTGTACATATACATGATGCTGTCGCATTTCTTATACATGCACTGTATGGATTGTGTGTTAACATGTACTCATGTACTATAAACTGTATAGATTTATGGTCGCATATTATGTTATACTGTATGGATTATGAGGTCGCATGTATTCATGTACTATATACTGTATGGATTGTGAGGTCGCATGTACTCATGTACTATATATACTGTATAGATTGTGCTGTCGCATTTATTATACTGTATGGATTGTGAGGTCGCATGTACTCATGTAGTATATACAGTACAGATTGTGTTGTCGCATTTATTATAATGTATGGATTATGTGGTCGCATGTACTCGTGTACTACATGTATATACTGGTACTGTATATATTGTATGGTCGCATTTATTGAAACAGTCAATATGTGAACATGTATCCTATTACATCTGTGTGTGTGGGAGATCTCAAAGTAATATTATTTTTGATAACGTTTCAATAAACATTGCATCTAACTAGAAAGATCTGTTCTTTACACCACATCCATAAAGATTGTCTAAATAAATATACAACAGTGATCCATTACGTTCGCTGGGATACTTACAAGTGTTTTCTCGCTACATTCTGGGACAACGACATCGATATGGAGAGCAAAATACATATTTCATAATTTCATAATAGCGTGGCTATAGAAATAAGGAATTATTTATATCTGAAATGATTAAAGAATTATTTATATCTGAAATGATTAAACGATTAATGAGAGTTATATATTTACGCATTTTCGTTCAATAAACTTAATTTTCGGAGTAATGTCTTCCTCTTTGTTTTATTGACAAGAACCAAGTTCAAAGGAAATGTCAGAAACAAGCATAGATCCCCGTATTTTATTACTACGAGAAAGGTGCGGTTTTAAAAATCACTTTCAAAACCAATCTCAAGGCACATTTATTTAAGGCAGCTTATCTTAACTAAGACTATTCCCTCATGCGCTTTATACATGGAATATGTATTTACTTATCTCAAGCTTGCATTTCATGTATCGATATTTTTGTCATAATGGGAATTTAATACATAATGAGATTAAAGGACTAAACTATTAACGAGATAGCTAGCCAATCTATACAAAGTAAATAAAATTATACAAATTAGCATTTCAATTTACTATCCTCACATTGTAGGAATGCTTACTTGTGCATACTTGTGACATGAAAGTGAACAAACCGCCCTGTTTAGTATTGCCACTTTAAAAAAACAACACTCTTTGTTCTACGCGAAAGTTCACATTAATTTTAACATACTACGTGTAGTTATAGTAACCGCTGTGGATGAATGTCCTTTGTATAGATATTTTACTTCCGCTTCAAGATTCAATGTAGAGATGCATTTATCGTGTTATTTTACGTCCGCTTCATTAAGGGAAGTAACTCTGTGTGAGTACTACTCAAACTCAGCCCATCCTCGGCATGTACTCGAATACTTTCAATCATGTGATATACTTCACCATAGTCATGTGGTTCTCTTGTGAAAATGGCGGCTGTGGAAACGCTTTACAATCGTGGCATTCCGAAGTCTGAATCTGTTTATACAGCTCGTGGGGGAAATATCTACTTAATAAATAAAGAATGATTTAAATCCGACCAATAATAACCCCTCCTCTCGATGTTTCCCCTTTAACGGCAACGCAGGCATTTAAAATATGTTGCCAAATAACACTGAAATCAAATGTTGCATTCGTAACATTTGATTTCAGTTTTCTTTGATTAGTCTGATACTCATGCTCAACAGGCCTCTCGGATCTGACCCACAAAATATCTCCCGAGGGTCGCCCGTCAACAAGTCGGTCATGGGCATCAACCGGCCGTTTGGATTGCATGGCGTACAGTTCTTAAACCACCACCCACAACCATGGATGTCAGCACAGTTCCCGGTACTCTCGTCATTATCTCGGTCATATGTAGAGAATTTCGACCCTTTCACCTCCTCCAAGACATTTTCATTTGCAGTTAACATTCCACCATAGTTTAATCGATAACCATCCGCCTCATCAGAGACAGTAATGTTACTGTAAGTGAATGTTTGGAAGCTTTCGTCGACTTTATACTTCATGATCATGCTTATGGAGTAAGGACTGGCATCGGTGACAGCTTTTAGTTTCTCCAAACCGATCCAGTGGTCGAGGCGAACATTTCCGAAGCCATCCCTGTATTCCTGCCAGCTTCTCGTGTAGTTTATGCCATCCATTTGCTTCTGCATTTCAATGAAATTAAATGGACCTTTCTTCTTGCAACGTACTTCGAAGGCAAGTGGGTAGTCTTTCGGCTGAATAGTGAACACGCTGTTTTGTCTACCTCTAAGTAGAAAAGCCTCGTCACAATCTAGAATTTAAAAACTAAACTTAGATATGTGTGTAAGGGCGCAAATATCCAACGTAATCAGAGTTAATTACGGAAACTACATTTTCGAAAACAGAGCTGCATTTTCAAAACACATTGATCCTTTATTCAATGCTTCCCTTCCAATCTTTAGTACATTGTTATTTTCGTGACGAGGTCAAACATGATAGGGGCGGGTCACAAGTGATATAGCAGTCCGTTAAAGGCATACTATCACGGCTTTGTTTACATAATTATGTCATGGTCAAACGTATCTTTACCCGAATGCATGTACATTTGATGTGTCTACACACGCATATTGGGCAACCAGCTACATTTTCCACATTATTCCACTGGTTTTCCTACAGCCGTGGAACAATATTTGGAGGTATAAATGTGATTACTTGTATGCTATGTGCATGTACGTTGCATTTTAAACGCCTATTCGCTCCACAACGATAACTTAACTATGCCTTTAAACATTAGATTTCGGAGCCAAAGGTTGTTGTTGTTGTTGTTGTTAATTGGGGTTTTAAGCCGCTTTCAAAAACGTGCTCATATCACGGCTGGATCCAAAGGCTCCGGGGCCCTGCAGCAGTGTTACATTTACGGCGCAAATACGATAGAAAAAAATACAGCGGTTATCGTCCTTAGAGCTAAGAATGTTGCACGTTTCCTCTAGCCCTAATTAAAATTTAAATAATTACTTTTTCGATTGACGATAATTTGATGCTGAATCTAATACCTGAAATATTGGACAGTGTTGTTGTTGTTAATTGAGGTTTAAAGCCGCTTTCAATAACGTGCTCATATCACGGCTTGTATGCAATTTATGCATGTGTGTATGTGTATATGACTGCTTGTGCCAGTCTGGGTATTTCACCAGTCTTTATAGTGCTAGTTCACTGGAATATCGTTCCGCAGTTAGGACATGGATATATTCCACTCAGACACAGTACACTGACTCCGAGCCGACCAGTCTTTGCTTTACCCCGTTACTGCTGAGCGCCAAGCAGGGAAACCGCAAGTACCATCTTTTAACGTATTTTGGTATAACGCGGGCGAGGATTTGAACCCACGACCTTCCGTTCTCCGGACCGACGCTCCAACCATTGTGCCACGTAGGCGGTCTACTGGACAGTGAAAACGTTGTGCATGACTTACCATAAACATATCTTTCACAGTACCGTCCAGCAAAGCTTTGTACACACGTGCAGTTTGTCTGGGTACCGTCCGCCCATACCCCGCCATTTTGGCATGTAGGCACTGATGTCGCATTTTCAATCTGAATAAAATATTTGGCTCGGTATAGCAATGAAATTGAGTGAATACAGTATAAGTTTCTTAAAGGCATACCTTCACGGCTGTGTTTACATAATATGTCATGGTCTTATGTATTTGTACCTGTATATGGGGTATATGGGGTATATGGGGTATATGGGGTAACCAGCTACATTTTCCACATATTCCACTGGTTTGTAATATTTTTTATATTTTAAATGATTATAGCTACGTAGCTATAAATTATCTTGTCTTTGGATCATCGTGAATCGTTATTATTATGACAGATTTCAGTGATTAGAGTTATCCCCTTTAGAACATTAGACTACTAGTATATAGAAAATTGATATGTAATACGTAATTAAAACGATTATTCGGACTTTATCGGAAATTAACTGCAAATAAATCTTACCTATTCTACAGCCGTGGATCGATATTTGGAGGTACAAAAGTGATTATAGGTATACTATGTGCATGTACTTTGCATTGTTAACTCCAATTCGCTCCTAAACGACAACATAATCTATGATAGTATGCCTTTAAATAACTAAATAATAATAATCATTAATAATATCTTGGGTTTCTTTTATTGAATGCTCTTGCTCTGAAATTTTATTTTCACTATTCAACCATCAATGTACAGCTTAGCCCGTTAAACGTATTTTTCTTTTAAAATAACGATGTATACGCATCGAACCAACAGAATAGGGCATAACTATGTCCATGTTCTTTTCTGTATTGTAATAAGTATAGCGCATTATGCCGAAATACAGAGCCACCCATACAAGACAGAAGCTGACACATACATGTACGTGTATGCGACCCTACGTCGGTTCGGTCTGCCGAAATCTGCCACGTCGCAAGGCAACCGGAAAAACACTTAACCTAACAACAACAATGCCGAAATAAAAGTCCTATTCTGTTCTGTTCCGAAGCGCAAATGTCGTTATTTTAGAAGAAGATAAAACAAAACAAAACAAAATCTTTATTAAAAACGGTTGCGAACGTTATCGTGTTTTATGTACAGTCAACTCCACTGTATCCATTATTTACATGCGGCCATCTACATTTCGTTACGTCTTAATAAGTTAGTGCTCCCACATTATAAGCAATAGTACGTGATCTATATCATCTATTCATTTAGTTTAATTAATGGTCACATTCATTATAAAGATATGAATTTAAACACAGGATGTGTGTACGTTACAACGCATTGTGTATGCTTGAAGAAAAGTGTTGCATCTACCACAGAAAGTGTTACGCGTATTCAGTACAGCATGTGTCGCTGCAGTTGATGCACCTCAAGCATTGAATATAGTAAAGTCTTCGCATATTTGAGTGACTACACATTGATGTTATGCACGAAAAATAAATGTACATAATTATAACAATTAAATTACGTAGAATGATGTAAATTAATCTTACTAGATTGGCTTGGCCTACTAATTTACACAATGAAGCATTAATACATGTAATAAACATGTGCCTATTAAGTTAACATAATTAATCTCCAATTATCATATACTGATAATTAAACAGGGGGCAGTTTTATACCGGGGGGTGGATATTATACCGGTATATTATTGCCCCCGGGGGTAGCCCGATTCCAAGCTCAATTCAATGTTTTGTTCACAAATCTCCATGTAATATTTGAGCCTGAGCATGAAATCATACTCAAGATTTTTCGTAATCTCAGGGCCCGATTACATGTACATGTATTTGACTCACCTTCTTGTATAAAATTTCTTCGAAAGTGATCGTATTTTCCCAGTCGCTCCTGCTGAGGTAAGTGCAGTCAGATGACGTTTTTCCTAGAATCGCAATCGTGGCAACGCAATCATTTTTTTCTGCGCAATTTATGATGCAGCGAAGCGAAAACGCTTTTTTTTCTGTTGTTGGTAACCGTGATTTCGGCTCGAACTTTTTGAAGTACATGCTTCTATAGGATGCCCCGGACAACCTGAATACGTGTAAGATAATGAAAATGAAAATTGTTTTCATCGTAGTTGTTCAAATAATCGTATCTATATCGCCTCGATGGCCTCCCAGCTGTGCCTGGTGCTGGTGTAAACACGGATGCTATTTATGCGCGGTTTTACTGCATCAACTTTATGAACTTATTATTCATTTGGCATTCGTGTGTCTACGTCAACATAGTATTCATTTGGCATTCGTTGTATTTCTTTTGTGTACAATTCTGAGACCACTTCCTCATTGTGATGTGTTTCTTTTGGAAGACAATTGGAAAGCGTGAACGTGATTAGAATTAAGGTAGACAATGGATATGTGGGAATGACTTTCTAGACCCGCTATAGACGGACGTAGCACGGTATTGAATAGATATCGAACTTTCTATTAATGACTTCTTCTTTTTTTCATTATAATATCGTCAAAACAGCCTATAATGTGCATACCTTTACGTTTTGAGTACAATGCATATCATAAATCGTTATCATAAATCTTTTCTTTTCTTCATAGGTATGGTTTATTGTAGAGGTCGTAGTTGTGGTCGTGGGTTCGATCCCATCATTCGAAACTAAACGTTAAAATATGGTACTTGTTGTTCCCCTGCTTTGCGCTCAGCAATTAAGGGTTAAGGCAAGGATTGGTCGACTCAGAATTGGATATCCATGTTTAAACTGCGTCTTCGTGTATTTACACACCGCCTCCGTGGCGCGGTGATTGGAGTGTCGGCCCGGAGAGCAGAAGGTCGTGGGTTCAAATCATCGGCCGCGTCATACCAAAATACGTTAAAAGATAGTACTTGCTGTTTCCCTGCTTGGCGCTCAGCATTAAAGGTATCCATGGATACTTTAGTATATACTTAGGGCGACTTGTTCATTGTTGCAGGCGTCTGGAGGTATTTTCACGTGCAGTTATCGACTATTTTCAAGCACTTGTACGGAATAGAATATGTTCCTATTCGAGGCGACCTAAAATTCGTCGTCGCAACACGAGTGATTTTTAACTATTATCTATACACTAGGCAACAATATCGCAGCAATCTTGTTGCGACGTTAAAAATCGCCTAGTGTATATGGCCTTGAAGGCATACGTACTATCACGGCTTTACATAGTTCATGGTCTAACGTATTTTTACCTGAAAGTATGAATATTCAATGTGTCTACACAAGTATAATGGGGTAACCAGCTACGTTTTCCAAATATCCCACTAGTTTGTAATATGTTCATATTTTAAATGAATTATAGCTACGTAGCTATAATGATCTTGTCTTTGGAACATCCTGAATCGGTATACTGACGGGTTTCAATGATTATATGTATCCCCCTTAGAACATTAGACGATAGAAAATATACAAGTTATATGTAATTACAACCATTATTCGGGCTTTATCGGAAATTAACTGCAATGGAATCTTACCTGTCCTACAGCCGTGAAACGATATTTGGAGGTACAAAAGTGAGTACTAGTATGTGTATGCTATGTGCATGTACTTTGCATTTTAAACTCCAATTCGTTCCTAAACGACAACCTAATCTGTGATAGTATGTCTTTAAGGTTTGTTTGGAGAAATCGTGGCCTGGTTAATACAAGGTGAGACGTGAATAAAAAAATATGTCTGTCTATCTGTCTGTCGATAACCACCTGCCGAAAATTAGCAATAGGAACTGTTTATCTCCTAAATGATTTATTTTATTATTTTAATGTACTAGTATTGTATACTATTATGTATATCGTGTGTATATATTATGTATATTCACACATGTACATGTATGTTCTTTATGTTACTTCGCGTGACTTATGAGAATAAATTGAACTGAATCTATAATAGTCGTCTAAATATAACATAGTCTAGGTCACAATACGGGACGATTATTTCTACAAAAAAAAGGAAAATTGATTAAGTTAGTCTGCGTGTTTCTTCTGCAACAATGGTCACTTGATGATCGGATCGGGAATATCGCCCATACTCATACCCCTGGGCGTCCATACATAGGACTATAGATCAACCTATACATTGTGAAGCTATTTAGCCCTAATATAAATATAGTGCATAGACTTGCATAAAATATGAGACGAATATCGAATCAATTTCATCGAGAAGAAAATAAACCACATTTATTTCATTCTATTCCTGTGATAGTGGATTTGTATTAGATATAATAACGAATATTAAATTATTTTCACACAATGATAGCACAACAGTCTTTGCTGAGCGTGTGTCTTCAAAATCGTTTTAGATACAACATTACACATGAAAAGACGAAATTGTAATATACTTCAAAAATTATAATATAATTATACACTGTACTTACATATAGTAAACAGACAGAACAATCACGTCCATTGGTATGCATTGTCCATAAAACAAAACACCAAAATACAACTACATGTAATCTAGTATGCATCAATAACGTTACTGGTGAAATATCTAGATTGTAGAATGTTGTTGTATACAATATACACCTTCAAGGCGTATTATGTGACTAGTTGTCATAAAATCAAAAATGTGGTGTGTTTTCTTTCTAACAGCGAAGTATAGTTTTTGAGGTATGTTGAGAGATAATGTTGATGGTCGGTTCGTGACGCTTATAAATGCCAGTCCATGCTATAATAACGAATAAAACATCAGGTTGTCTACTAAGTATATACAGTATACATAAGGTAGTCGGATGTCATAAACCCGGTGACATAAACTGGTCAAAGATCTAAACGCGATACGCATTCACATAAACCCCTGATACAAACTCCATTTCACGATACATAATCGGTGTGGCTTCCGAAAAATACTTTCTCCAACTACACAGGGGTTTTTAACTAAAAATTGGTCCACCTTTCACACATTATTTACAACTTGTTCTTTCTTTCCTATCTACCCCCAGATATGATTAGAAAAATACCTTCAAACTGTACTATTGACATAATGTGCCTCCATTTTGCATGATGTACTTTTATGCATGTATGAGAAATGTATGACCTGTACCTAATAAAAGTCTGGAAAAGAAATAAATTGAAAAATAAATAGAAATATAAGAACAATAGCTTAGCGATCTGTTTTCGACATGCCTTTGGAACAGTGACGAGTATAAATAATTACCGGTACAGAGTATATTCGTAGACATTATACCGATCAACAACAATATACTATAGTCAATGCATATTGTTTTATTTGTCCAATAATATATTTCACAAATATTTTCAGACAGTACAATATATACATACAGGACATACATGTATATATGTAATACATGTACATGTACATGTAATATTAGCTTTTATGATATCTACATTACCAACATGAATGACATCTTCACAGTGTGATATCTCCATGCAATAATACGCGTTTATACAACTGTGCATGTTAATAATTATGTACACATTCCAATTTCCAACATTAACACTGAAAATGATAAGTATGAAATGACATAATATTATGAAATGAGCATATTCTGCTAAGTATGTTTTCGCCGTCCATCGTTACACTATCTTCGTTTTCGGAAGAGCATAATATCATGATATTAACAAATACCACTTCCTGAGGTTCATGGAAACATCCCACCTTTCTATCACAAAATTAATAGACATCCACTGACTGTTCATTCATAAACTCTATGACGACAAGACCTTCTTCTGTGACACATAGCGAAGATCTATAGTTCCACCGAATACTAGTAGTCTGTGAAGACAGCAGATTGGTGTTTATAATTTATCGGAGGAAATTGTGTTGCCCTGCTTAACGACCAGTCGGGCATGGGAGCGGGTCTTCCTCTGGCGTCTCCAGGCGTAGTCGTACAACTTCAACGATGGAACTGTCGTGGTAACGTGACTTGCTGCTCTTCTGTATAACACCCTCCGCACAAACACGCAACAGCCTTGAGACACAACTTTGTCCACCTGAGCTCTGAAACAGCTGTTGCCAAGGAGACGGCTTTCCCACGAACAGCTATCAGGAATTCTGCGAGAGAACTTCTGAAAAACTACGAACTTCCGGCCAAAACGAATGTTCTGCACAGCCAATTCATAAAATGCTGGTTTATCGGCCTTGGTTTTGAAGATGGTCTTCTTCCTGTATCCATTGGCCTTACCACGTCGTTTCTCCCAGAGAGATTCATTCTCATTGGCTGGGACAGCAGGGGAAATAACTCTAATCCACTGTGACCAATTCATGTCTCTCAAAAGAAAATTGTTTTCTGGTACTTCTTCTCTTCTCAAAAGTAGTGAAGTTACCTTTGACTTCTGAAATTATAAAATGACATGTAATATTTAATTTCCGTATATTGACTGGACTGCGGTTGATATATAATTGATGAGTCAATGTTAACTCTAAATTTTATAAAATCAAATACACCGTTTCAAGAATCTTTTTTGAAATGCTTTTAAACATTTACCATTAATGTCTTTGTTCGTGGAGTCTTCACGGTTCGCATTCCTTTGGCCTTTCCCTTTCCAGCCATCACAAGAGACTTAATTTTTTTCGGAGCTGGAACTTTAACTACTTTTTTAACTGCTCCTCTGACTGCTTTCTTCGCCGGGGTTGTTGTAGATGTCCCCGCGTCACGAAGAGTTGTAAACATCCCCTCCATGTCTTTGCTGAGTCCTGGTCCTCTGGCGCGTACCTCTTTCTCGTAGACCTGCACAGCGAAGGCGAATACTTATGGTACGTGTCGCGCACGAGCATACGTGTATAACAGACAGGTGCAATCGAAAATACCATTACTGTTAGATATACGTGGACTGTCTACAATGTTAAATTTGTTTCAAATCCGCTGAAAAGGTTCGACTGCAATTTATTGTTAGTTCTTATACTTACATCCAGGAGTTCTGCGCCATGTTCTCTGTAGCAGATTGCCATCAGGAAATCAAAAATGTTGGAAAAGCTGTCCAGTTGTAGATGTCTGCCTCCAGTTTTCTCAGAGATGGTTTTATAGAAGGCTATACTCCCACTTTTGCATTGGGTTCCGTATATTTTTACTCCCTGAAATAAATAGAATTCGTAATACACGCTGCGCATACTAGTACTGCATATACACACATTCACGATGTATTGTTCTGCAAAGGACTTTTAAGTGTTCTTAGAAGGGGGAAAGAATGGATGGATATTGTTTTTTAAAACTGGAGAAGTGGGAAACTAATAATGGTTTCTTACCATGTTGGCTAGTGTTACTATCTCTTCTCTCCAATCTATCTTCAGTTTGTTATCGGGGTAGTTCGGCTCGTGGGGGTTCGCGTCACCCATCATAATGAGAGCCCTGTTCGAGCCTGGGGTCCATGTCAATTCTTCCTGGACTTGCCTCAGAACCAGCTCGTAGCATTCGTCTGAGTCTCCCCCTCCTGTGCTTTTAACTTTGTTGACAAAGTCGCACAATTTATTGGCATCGTTAGAAAAGTCGATCCATTTGGTGATGTAGTTGGCTCGGTCGCAATAGTCTCCGTGTGCAAAGACAGCGATTCTGATGCCAGGAATGTCCGCTTGGAGGCGCTGTATCATGTCCTGAAGACGATGTCTGACCTCGATAAGACAGCTGCTCATGGAGCCAGTTGTATCAAAGGAGAAGACGATTTCTGAGAGACCGCCGGGTGGAAGATGAAGCATTTTGGTTCTGCAGAACAAAATAGAAATAATTAATTATTGTAGGAATAATTGTTTTATTTCACACACTCAAACTACGTTTCCAATTAATATGTACCGGAAAATTAACAATAAATGCAAGAATGGTGGCTAACATATTACATGGAGAGAACATACTAACAGGTATAGCCTATTAGTATGTAATACAATTCCGAATATGTTCTTTCAAATGAATCAGTTAGCATACTCAACATACTGTAGTTAACATGTTGACTATATTCATAGTATAAACAGTGAAGTCACGTCATAACGACACATACTTGTATTGCGTAATAGTAAGGTAGGCTATTATTTGTGTAAATAAATATTGTAAATTTCTTATAGTAGTAATTACTAATTATAGTATCGGTATACTTTACCTGGTGAGCGCCAATTAATATAAGGTTATTTTATTTCATATAGTGGTATTGCCTGCGTGTTCCTCTTACAGCAGTAGTGTTGGCTGTCAGGTTAGTTATATCGTAGTTGGCCAAGCTCGTCCTTTATATACCAGTCGAGAGCCGATCAATGCTAGGCTTGCTCAGACATGTCGTTCCTGCATGAGTTTCGACATGCAATGCTGCGTTTGCGAGAAAGTGATTAGTCGTGAACAGACAGTAAAAGAACATCACAGCACGTGAAATTAATTTGTAATTTGTACTTTTAGATAAAATAATATGTGTAGAGTATCATATGTAAATAAATACTTTGTTAGCTTAAACCAGTTAATGATTCAATGGACGTGTTGTGTTCCAGTATTGCCGGGAACAAATTCAGAAAATACTGCTCGCAAATGCACACACTTCCCTATAAACTCCCCTCACCGACAGTAGTATTCGGTTTAGTTGATTAACACACATTGACGCAGAGTAAGAAGTTTTGGTTAGTAATGACGTATTTGCTTCGCGGAATCATTTGCTTCGCGGAATCTGTGTGTGTGTGTGTGTGTGTGTGTGTGTGTGTGTGTGTGTGTGTATGTTTTGCGTGTGTGTGTGTGTGTGTGTGTGTGTGTGTGTGTGTGTGTGTGTGTGTGTGTGTGTGTGTGTGTGTGTGT
>JAULBO010189383.1:518-13341 GCA_032355325.1 Clypeosectus delectus
CTGTCATGCACGAATGACGCTTACTCTGTGTAAAGTGAGTGTTATTTGAGTGAACTGTCACGAATGTCACTTTACTCTGTGTGTGTTATTTGAGTAAACTGTCATGCACGAATGACGCTTACTCTGTGTAAAGTGAGTGTTATTTGAGTGAACTGTCACGAATGTCACTTTACTCGGTGTGAAATAAACGTACACATTTAAAACTAATTCCTCGCATTACAATTGAGCGTACACGTGTGAGTAAAGCAACGTGGAATTCGTGACCATTTAATCAAACTACTTTACTCGCGTTCCACAAATTAGATTTTGTACGTGTAGCAATCTGAACACTCTCTAATGCCCATTTACACGCCGGTGACAGGATGGCGAATTTTGGGCCTGACTTGTGCAACCATAACACTGGTCAAGTCGCCATTGGAGGCTCAACGGAGGCCGAATGGTTGCCTATATCGTTCAAATGTGGTACACATGCAGGATGTTCAATCATCATCGTGGATGCCATGGTCACCGTGAAATTTCGAACATGTTCAAATCAGTCGCAAAAATGTCGCCGAGGGCGTTGGTTGCTCAAGGGTGACTCAAATAAGGAAGAAGGGAGGCGCAAGCATTGCCGCGGTTGCAGAATGGATGCACAGATCGAGGATTGTCGCCACGTAATAGTTGCGTTCTGTTGAAAATTATACCGTCAATTTTGTAAGATGGCAGTATGCAAGAGGAAATGGTTGTTCATCCCAACATATTTATCATCTGGAGATGTTCTCACTTTGTCTGGATGAAACTGATGGAAAAGCGCCAGATTCAGGGCATATATATATATATATATATACCCAGGCATATTATTCTGAAATTAAATGTATTTCCCTTAATAAAAGTACTATTTCTTTTCATTTTTCAAATTTCTTTTTATTCTTCTACACAAATATGCATGATCATTGAAAATAGAGTAAATTCCGTTCGTGAAGAAGACATTCTAGTAAACAGAATGTTAAAAATAATGTCTGCCATTATACTTATCACTCACTCTAATTACTTTACGAAAAGAGCGATTAAAAGTTCACAATTCGAGTCGGTCTATATAATCTGTGTGTCTCCGAATTATTCGGACATGCGTTATTGATAACGGACGCAAGGTCGTGCACCCATGCGCCACAGCTCTAATCCTGGGGCGGTATCCTATAAACAGCTTAGTTTCTCAAAAAACTTAGTTTTGAATAAGTTTAGGAACAAAACTTAGTTTTGACTAAGTTCCGATAGAAAACTTAGTTTTGACTAAGTTCTGACAGAAAACTAAGTTTTGACTAAGTTCTGACCCAAAAATTATTTTTTTGGACTATTCAAGTTTGGACATTAAGATCACGATAGGGTAGGTATAAGTTTATATAAAAATGGCAGCCAACAACATTGTTCGCCGTCAATATTATGAGCGAATCAATTTTCGACTTAGTTGTAAAACTATTTTTTTTTTATATTGAAAACTAAGTTTTTGGACTTAGCTAAGTTTCAAAACGAAGCAGTTTATAGGATACCGCCCCTGGTAATCTAAAATGGTATAGATACCCGATCTTGCCTTACAGTGTCTAGAAACGGAACATGTAGATTTAAAGCCAGTAAAACGGATGGCAGCGGTGGGATTCGAACCCACGCCTCCGAGGAGACTGGTGCCTTAAACCAGCGCCTTAGACCGCTCGGCCACGCTACCTATAAGACATCTCAAAATTATGTATACTAATTACTTATCATACAAATCCAAGCGCAGTAATGTAGATTACTTACACTAGGATTATCGCACTCCATAAACAGAACATAGAACCGTTCAGTTAGCATTTCGCGCTTTCTCCACTTGGGAAGAGCAACATTTTACATTTTGGGTATTGATTCTGTGAATAAACTTTGTAGTGACTGTACATGGTTCTCTGCGACATATCACCACCATCCGTGCGTCTGCCTTTTAGATGCAACAATACTACATAACTTGTCTATAAAACCAGGGGACATTTTGAAAGGGGGTCATATTGAATTATTTATTGTCTGCGAATGGATACGAACAAGATTGATCACTAATCTATTGCCATTTGATGTTAACATTCGAAATTGTCGCATGAATGAAGGCACACCAATACCTGATGAAGGTAAGTTGAATTTTCTAATTTTGTTTAAATTTTAAGGGGAGAGCGCGAACGCAGTCCCCCACACTAATAAATTACACACCCGAGTCATCCGCATTTGGGATGATCGCGTTGGTCAACCAAACCGAAGTGCAATGGAAAGGTCTCGCCCCGGGCCCACAACCTTGCGGATCATTGTTGAGCCTGTGCCAGGTAAGTATGCTTTAAAGATCGCTGAGCCCGAAGACCACCCTTGCCAGCGGTAAGGCCGAGCAGGTGCTTTAATGTGAAATGGTGCTACTAATTCTATTCGATACAAATACATAAATATTTGACCAGGATTTGCTAACGAGTACTATTTGTTAGGTTGTGACTGCAGCTAACTGCCTCGCATATTTCATGCATATGTTCAATGACAGAATTACTTGCCTTGGAATGAAGAAAGTATGACGTCACTATACGTCAGCACAGTATATGCCCAGCTAAATATACCCAGGCTGTTATTCCATTCAGAGCCTTATAAATTAAACAAAGTAATTCTCTTTGAAATACAACTGCATTTATTTGAAGTGCTACCTGTCAATTTATCATTAATAAGCAATCACTGGCCAGCAAGTCACATTTATTCTGAACTGACGGCAGGTACGGTGATGTCGCAATATTTTCTGAATAACAATTCCAAATGAATTAGTTGGTCTATAACTTGTAACTGAACATCCAACGTATTTGTATACATACAATACAGCCAGAGGACTTGTTATTAACCGTGTGAATGAACGTATTATTATATCTTCAGTTAAATACAATGATATGAACCGAAATGGTTTCGCAGTGAACGTATGCTGACTGTTTCATCCCTCTCTTTTTTTCTTTTCTTTTTTAACGGGCTGTCACAATAGCATCGACCATCCGCCATTTAATTGAAATTCCACGTATGTGCGATTATATGTCTCGTCAAATATTTACTGATAAGTTTGATCACGTTGCTGTTGGCGGTAAATGTTCATAAGGCATATTTATTGGAAGACCAATTGAAACCAACGTTGCAATTTTGAAAATGTTAACCAACATCGATACCCATTTTTTGGGCGGTGGTTCACGCATTAGCCAGAGGGAACGATGTTTCATTTCACTCCGAGGTGAACTTTCTTAAAAAGGTATCTCACTGGTTTTTAATATTTTTAATATTTTAAATGATTATAGCTACTAAGCTCTAATTATTTTGTCTTTGGAACATCGTGAAACGTCATTCTGATATAAAAGTTATCCCCATTAGATTAGACAACAGCACATTGTCCATGTACCGGTATATTGCAACTGATTATTCGGGCTTTATCGGAAATTAACTGCAATGAAATATTACCTATCCTACAGCCGTGAAAAGATATTTGGAGGTACAAGGGTGATTACATGTACGCTACGTGCATGTACTTTGCATTTTAAACTCAAATTCGCTCCAAAACGGCAACTTAATCTGTGATGGTATGCCTTTTAAACTTAGTATACTGTTTAAGAAGAACATTGAGAAAACGTGATTTGAAACCTCCAAACATGGCATTATCTTGCTTGTTTTGCAGCTCTACGATATGTATCTTGCTCGTTTTGCAGTTCTACGATATGTATCTTGCTCGTTTTGATACTAGACAACTTATTACCTCCTGCTAAGAGCCATGATATGAGCACGTTCTTGAAAGCGGCTTTAAACCTCAATTAACAACAACAACCTCCTGCTAATATAGAATCGGACATACATTGATTTCCATAAAGTTGAGTTGAGATATAGGTAGTGTTTGATATTATGATTACAGACGACGCACGTAGGTGAATTTATTTTTGCAATAATGTGTCTATTATAGTTCTGCGAATGGAGACTGCATAATTATATAATGTGCACATACATCTTATTATTTCTCCCTAGTATACTAGTAGCCACACACCCATCGTATGTCGTGCTTCGCCAATCTCACCAACCTACTTTCCGTACAACGTTAAGCCACACCCTCTAAAGTTCTAAACCACAAGATTGGCACTATCTAGAGCATGATATACTGGTATGTACCGTTTCGCTTCATGGTCCACTAGAAATAGCGTTATGCTATTCCATAGTATAGCACAGTCAGCATACCCTAATGTTAGTTAATACAGCGTACTCGATGTCCAAAATCCGGGGCAGCATCGACTATTTCCGATATCAGCCACGCTGGAAGGCGACTGTAAAAACCTCCCAGCATCGACTACTGATTGACCCATAATTATGTACATGTGGTCCATTGTGGATTGCTGTTGAATTGGGCTTTAAGCCGCTTTCAAGATTCTTGCTCTCAGGCCACGGCTTGTATGCGCGCGCGTGTGTGAATGTCTGCTTGTTCTTGTATGAAATTCAACCAGTTTTAGAGCGAGAGCGCACTTGAATAATTATCATCTTACAGTTTGAACATGGATACCCTACACATTAGACTGAATTTGAATTGACCACTCATTGCTTTTACCTCCTTTCTAATGCAGAGCGCCAAGCAGGGGAACAACGAGTATTCAATCTATTAACGTCTTGCACATGTTGATAATTGCTATATACAAGGCAGTGTTGTTTGTCTGTTGTGTACACGATGGCATATCTGTGTCATCATTTACTGTCATAATTTAGTTGAGCGTGTCCAAAAATATATAATTACAGAAATGAAACTCTCTGTGTTAGAAAAACAAGATTCCCCGGTGAAATATGAAAAGAAATATTCGTCATAGACAATTATTAGTATATCATAATGTCATTGACATTACTTACTATAATACTATATATATAATGTTACTGTATGCTCTACGCACAATTATTGATCATGATAAGTATATGTGACTCATTGAAAGGTTGTTGATCCTGAGACGTGCATACGATGTACCGCAAGAATAACTTCATATTTACAGAACTACTTCTAATACATAATTATGGGTGTGAACTTTGAAGGACGTACAGTTCATTCCTTCAATTAATATGATTCATTCCAGTTAACGTTTAACCTAGTTCTCGGTCGGGCTCTCTGTAAAATGAAATGGTTGAGTGATGCTGTACGCTCTCTGATACGTTGTATACAAATATATACCGGTATACAGTGTTGGTACAGTGGTATGAGATACCGAGATACTAGTATAGAAGGATACTAACCCTAACTGTAACACTAACACACCGAGTACATTTTATTTTTTGAGCAATTTATGCCATTAAAAAAAACCCAATAAACAAGCGTATATTTCAGATGTACAACAACGAAAATTCATTTACATTTAAAATGTATTCATTGCCCCCACTGGGGTTTGAATCATGGAGAGTGCAATTAACTATAATTTCTATAATTTCAAGTACTATTAAATAGATGTCAAAGATATCGTCCACACATGCGCAAATTGAATCCTAATACGAGTAGTGCCTTTTTTGTATAAAGAATACAGAAAAACGCCAATGGCAAAAGATTCATACCCTTGTAGGCGTGACCACACGTATGCATATGTAATTTGAATATCTTAAAGTGTTCCTTGTACGTGAAAGTCCTGAAGCAACGTTTAAAGCAAAAATGTAATCAGACGATTGAATGCATTCAAATACATGTACTAGTAATCTGCGATCTTTAAAAAATGTTTTAGTGTAGATTGAAATATATTAAATAATTGCTGATTGTGTGTGTGTGTGTGGTCGAGCGCAGTTTTCCCGTTTTCGAATCTCGTCTGGATTTACGATGACTTTTCCTGGGTGTACCCTTATTTCACTTACTAGTATATATTACATTAAAAATCAAAGTTATCAATATTTTACACATTTGATGTCCTCGTCATTTAAACTCACGATACACAATGTATCCACATCTTTTATGTTCTGAAAAGCGAATGGATCTAAGTGAAATTGTAAATTAAATCGGTCATATTATTATTTTAAATACCGTATGCTATTATGTATATGCATTGCGCAGCCTGTTTTTATGTACTATAAGCCCTTTACATGAATAAAATCATTGAGAAAAAAACAAACATTAAAAAAGCGAGAAAGTGATATATCTCATACATGCATTGTATACTTGAACATAATATACGAGATAAACCATAAAACTACAAATCATTCCAACGCGCGCTAAGTAGAGACTTGCTTCCTCAACACCGTCCGTCCACCATCAAAGAAGATTGGTGATTGATGACACACAGGTATATGGTCATCGTACACCCAATAGGTGTTTATACACCTTAATATTAACTGGATCGAATTTCCTTCGACATGCCCGCGAACGATCTCTTTATCGGGCGCAAGCCCCCTCACACACGATATAGCGTTACCCGACTCCCGATAGCTTTAACTGAGGGTGTGAGGTTTCACCAACTGGTCATTTATCACTACCTTCCAGCTACCCCACAAGCACAAACCCATGCGGTAACGTTTATAGTCGTCATGTGATCCACCCACCCGCAATCCCGCACACCCTTCTCCGTCTGTCTGTATCTCTTTCTTTTTCTCTCTCGCTCGTTCGCTCTACGTCTGTCTGTCTCCCTCCCTCTCTCCCTCCTTCTCTCTCTCTCTCTCTCTCTCTCTCTCTCTCCCCACCTCCCCAATTTGCATCCACCAATAAACATGTCACTGTCTGCATGGGTTGTCATTAAATATCTCTATAACCTCCCACACCCACCTCTATCTCTCTCTCTCTTTCTTTCTCTCTCTCTCTCTATATATATATGGCCATTTTTTCCATCCCTCTATCTCTCTTTACCTCTCTATATACTAGTATGTACCTCTATTCTCTGTCTCTTTCTCTATCTTTCTCTGTAACTCTCCCTCTCTTTACCCCTCACTCCCTCACCCCCCCTCTCTCTCTATCTCTCTCTTTCTCTCTCTCTCTCTATATATACTAGTATATGGCTGGCCATTTTTTCCATCCCTCTATCTCTCTTTACCCCTCTATATACTAGTATGTCCCTCTATTATCTCTCTTTCTCTATATTTCTCTGTATCTCTCCCTCTCTTTACCCCTCACTCCCTCACCCCCTCACCCCCTCTCTCTCTTTCTCTCTCTCTTTCTCTCTATCTCTCGTTCTCTTTCTTTCTTTTTATCTCGCTCTCTCTCTCTTTACCCCTCACTCCCTCACCTCCCTCTCTCTCTCTTTCTTTCTCTTTATCTCGCTCTCTCTCCCTCTCTTTACCCCTCACTCCCTCACCCCCCTCTCTCTCTCTCTCTTTCTCTCTCTCTCTCTCATAATCAAACATGTATAAAGTCGCGGACATTGCAGTTTGTTCTAACGATCACAAGGTTTACCTCCGACCCGGAGTGTTTTCTATGCAATGTACATGTAGAACACTTTCGTACGCGTGAATGGTTGACATGCAGTGCACACGTGTATAGTCCTCTCATCCATAGCTCCTGTACCAACCGTGACGTAACACGTATACATATGTACATGCCCATATTGAGGTTACCCCTCCATAAAATTCATCGCTGCGATATCACGGATTGTTCACAATCCATAATTCCATACTTTATGCATGTTTAATTCAATTCATATTAATCTCATCGTTCATAAGAAAAGCGCAAAACAACCGATTTCTAAAGCACCAAATCACCTTGCATCAAGGTCACATTGCCTCGTCCTCGATTCAGACTAGTGGGCGACAACAATGGCGAAGATATCGCCAACAATCTGTTCAGTGAACCGCGAGAGTCTCCGTGGGAGTTTTAGTCAGTTCTTCAGGTGTGGATGATCGACTTAAGAGGGTAGTTGGGGTGTACCGGGAAAACTGCCTGATCGTGGTTGGTTGATTCCAAATTATAATCATCCAATCAAATTTTAGAGGTAGGCTACATCCGTCTTTATAGGTTGTTTCAAAATAAGCTGAAGCCGATGATACAGACCATCAAACACGTCGTGGAACAAGATTTCACCGAATGTTGCATATTGGGCAACGAGTTCCCGCATATCCCACTGGTTTTCAATATTTTCATATTTTATATGAATAAAAGCTACGTAGCTCTAATTATATTGTCTTTGGAACATCGTGAAACGTTATTCTGAGCGGGTTCAATTATTTGAGTTATCCCCCTTAGAACATTAGACTATAGGACATTGATGTTATTCGGGTTTTATCGGAAATGAAATGCAATGGAATCTTACCTACATGTACCCTACAGCCTAGACTATCAATAGTCTCAGAGGGTGAAATTAAATTATTTTTAATACATTCTACTGATGAGTATAATATATATATGAAAGGAGCCTCTGAAAATCTTTAACCTGTTCCCCAGTAAATCTAGACTTGCTTTTGTTCATGGGAGAGATTTGGAATAGGAGTATTTCGTTGAGAACAGGGTCTGTACACAGACTACCTACAGCCGTGAACAGCTATTTGAAGATACAAAGGTATGCTATGCGCACGTACTTTGCATTTTAAACCCCAATTCTCTCCAAAACGACCACATAATCTGTGATAGTATGCCTTTAAACGGTTTGACCTACACCATAGAAAGCCCCATAATTAAAAAGTGAAACCCTGTTTATAGGAATTAATTTTGAGGCCATTTAGATCATCAAATACATGTATATTTCCATCCATAACATCTTTAACACAATATTCAATAGAAGAAACATGTGTTATGCTAGTTATTTATACATGATCAAAAAACAAAAACAAGAGCTACATTGCTGGCAGGAAGAATTACGATTATGAGGCAAAAAGGGGGAGGCCACCCATCCCCTGGATCCGCCCCTGATAACAACATGAATATCGAGGGAGGTATCTGCGTTTTCATACATGGCTTTTGTATGTAAAATATCTCAAAATAAATTATAAATACTACTACTAGCATGTCCTGTACTATATTCTTTTTATAGTATTCGAGTCCTGCATATGGAGAGGAGTATCGCCAATCTATCCTTGTTTGCGGAGGCAATGTATTTCATGCTACAACTGATTCATACGACAATTCATAAGGCCATCATTATTTAATATGTTGCTACACAGTTGACAAATACCGATCAAAGATTTTTTTTCTTGCACACAAGATAAAATAGGTCATGGGTTTCAAGGCAAAGATCACTACAAAGGAAATGCGAACTGGCTAGCTGAATTGAATCGGCGCCATCTAGTGGCGGCTTCCTGTCAACACCGGAACAGATTTGCGATAACCTCAACTATTAGTTCAGCTGAGATTCTTATTAAGAGTATCTCGGGCATCGGGTCATGGTTTTGGGGCCAGTGTCGCTCACAAACTGTGTAAGAAAATACATGTATGATATCTATAGCAGTAATATAAGCTTTTACTTTACACACTCATACTTTGAGAAAGGCATGATTGTATATTTTAACATTTGTTCATTGCAAGTGAATGCAGCGCCATATATATTACTAAATACTAGCAGGCCCCTAGACTGTCAATAGTCTCAGAGGATGAAAGTAAATTATTTTTAATAAATTCTACTGATGCCAGTGATGGGTATAACATAGTATATATATGAAAGGAGCCTCTGAAAATCTTTCTAGACTTGCTTTTGTTCATGGGAGGGATTTCGAATAGGAGTATTTCGTTGAGAACAGGGTCTGTACACAGACTAGCAGGCCCCCTATATATGGCAGAAATTATGTTACCATTTATAGAATAGGCCTATTATATGTATAGGCAATAACAATAATAATAATAAGTCTAGACTTGTTGTAATATTTATAATTGATGTCAGACCAACGCGAACAGGTATCCATTGCATTAGACACAATAATTATTATGCTAATAGAAACATAACTAAGATCAGGAATCTATTGAATGCTTTTTTATATTTATTTATAGCTTAACATAGGACAGCATCGGTTTGTCAACCTTGCTGCAAAAACAGACCAACATTTAATACGAGCAACCGTTTTGATAGTCCCAAGCCAAGGTTTCAGGATTATAGGCATCATACAATCACGGATTTGTTGACATATTTCATGGTTTAACGTATTTTGGGGTAACCAGCTACATTTTCCACATATCCCACTTGTTTTTAATATTTTCATATTTTAAATAGCTACTACTAAGCTCTAATTATTTTGTCTTTGGAACATCGTTATAAACGTTTGTCTGAACGTGTTCAATTCTTAGAGTTAGGCTATAGAACATTGTATATTACAACTGATTATTCGGGCTTCATCGGAAATTGACGTATGACTGCAATGGAATATTACCTATCCTACAGCCGTGAACATATATTTGGAGGTACAAAGGTATTCTATGTGCATGTACTTTGCATTTAAAACTCTAATTCGCTCCAAAACGACAACTGGATGACCGTGTATCATGTGCTATTAAAATATTATTAGTACGTGTGTGTGTGTACAGGTGTAGGTGTAGGTGTGTGGTATAGCTATATAAAAGTTATTATTATTATTATTTCTATTATTATTATTTCGGATTAGTAGTTTCCGGGAAGCAAAACGAAGTCATTAACATTTAATGGTTATAGGACTTCTTGGTCATAGTGAACATGGGTACATGTATGTATAACAGTACATTTAATGTTTGAATTTCAAGCAGGCACCTGCAAATTTAAAGGGTTACTCTCTTCAATAAACTTAACTAAAATAAATAAATAAAAACAATTTTACATCGATTTATTATAAGGTAGCTTCAAATTGAATACTAGTATACTGTAGACTCGCACACAAATTAATATAAAATTCCTTTACGAAAATGCGTTATGAATCCCATGGAAAATCTATAATGAAATCGATAAAAAATAGATTGACATTTTCTTTCATCTTAAGGTAAACAATTAGAGCAACACAAACTTTTTAAAATGTGTCAAATTCCCCTTCGATGTCAGTCAGTATCCTTAGCAACACTAAATGACCGACTCGGACAATGAATGTTGCAATTCGGAGTTAATAACTGAACTATTTTCCTCGCATTGTCTTGGCGTTCACAATCGACCTTATCCGATTGACAGGTCTTCAGCCGAGGTATTCAGAATGCCCAATTAACGTTCGGTATTTGTTCTGCTCCTAGACCGTCTCGGGTGCGTGTTGTTCGGGGTAGAATAGCACTTGTTGCGGTTGTCAGGCACACAGATGATCTTTGACCCATTCAATGCACGCGGAAATACTCTATGAAAGTTTTCCTGGGAAGAAGGCCAACGTTGTTCGTGCACAATTATCTGTATATTATTATCTCGCATGCATGCTGTCAAATCAGAAGTATTACTGTTTAGTTTCGCTGACAGCAGTGTGTCTTCAGAACCGTCTTCACTTCACATGCCAATCTTACACGTGTAAGAATATGAGCTGCAAATTATGTTCGTTATGCTTATGAAACGCGATACTGACATTTAATAGGGGCCGTATTCTCGAAACTTCTTAAGTATTAAGAAGTTCGTAAGTACTAAGAATTTGCCTAACTGTTTCACTAGTATATGCTTATGTCAATTTTAAATGTAGATCTTTTCTGACTAAGACATTATTAAGTTAAGAAGTGTCGAGAATACGGCCCCTGGTTTACAATAGTAATGAAACGCCCAACTCCGTTGAACAAATACACGTCAATAGTATTACGCATGTCCCACGCAGTGCATACTGACATAAATAAACGATAACAATATATAACCGCTTTTTTTACCACGTGAATATACCTCAATGATATATAGATCCCTTGCAATTTCCGTCAACCATATTCCGTACTTTAAGCCAATATCACAAGCATTTTAATACGTTTTCGGACCTGAAATACAAACAGTACCCTGGGCAAATATGTCTCAGTGTGTTATATTTCTCAACATTCAATATCACTAAACATCTTCACATTTTATGGTTTACATTAAACGTTTAGGAGTTCAGTGTGCTAACTTCGTGAAGACGGAAACACACTGAGCCGACAACTCTGCAAAGTACAAGTGAGCAATCGGAAGACCCTCGAGTTATTTCCCCCTTGCTCCAATAGAACTATATAGACAGTTCAGAGGATGGGCAGAGTGTACCAGTGAGCATATAAATATTGTATTAGGCCCCCACACCCAGCATCCCCAAGGTAACTAACACAAGTCGGTATACTTCCGAATGTTTGTGAACATCTGAATCAGCAAAGGACACAACAGAGAAGCGTTTCAGTATTTCTCTTGGTCCCATTGCTTTTCAGTGTATTGTTATGTGAAGTCCTAAATATTGTATCTATATATTCAGTGCATTTAAGCTGTCGACCAGATATTGTATACAAGTTATAAATAAAATGTAATGACTTTCTTTTAAAGTACTGCCGTTCGGTGTTTACATGTTTAAATGTCATTAGTTTGTGAACGATGCACTTGCATATTCACAGGTGTGGGTTTCCCCATGCATAAACTCTCATATTCTCTCTCTCCCTCCCCCGTCTCTCTGTCTCTCTCTCTCTCTCTCTCTCTCTCTCTCTCTCTCTCTCTCTCTCTCGCTTCTCTCTCCCACTTTATGAATAGCGCTTAGGGAGACAGTGTTGTCTTCTCTTATTGTGTCTGTGTGTTTCTGTGACGTCAGAACAGAACAAACGTACCTTACAAATGTATTTTAAAATTGCATCCTTTTAGAAAAGCATGTTTTATTATATATATACTTAACTATCCCATATTGCGCTGACACCATTCGCGACAACTATAACACTATAACAGGATATTACAAACACACACACACACACACACACACACACACCCACACCGCCCCCCCCCCCCCCCCCCCCCCCCCCCCCCCCCCACCCCCCCAC
>JAULBO010189494.1:0-13336 GCA_032355325.1 Clypeosectus delectus
TCCTTATTACATGCCGTTGTCCCACAGGATCAACTATAACATTTGTAAAGTTTCTTTTGGCCGTCAGTATATATATATACATTTAATTTAGTTGCATTCGTCTATTATACATTGCATTAATGCTTGACGATAAAAGAACATGGGACCTTGTGTAGATGTCATGAGTGTTTGGAGTTTAAATGGGTCGTTATTGGTTTTATACTGGCTTGTTAAGTTATATACTAGTATATATAATGAAACAAATGTCAAAGAAAAAGATCATTATTGTCATCAAATACTTTTAACTTTATCACTGAATGGCAGATATAGTCAAGAAGACGTACTGTCAGTCCGTTGAAGCTAGCTCTTTGTGGGTGCGTTGGGAGGACCCCACGATATACCGTAGTCTCACTGTGTGTCTCCTCTTACTTCCGGTTCTGATCTCACGAATGTATGATTCAGGCATACAGGAGTTTTTAATCAGGCCGTATGTTCTCTCAACACTTTCCCCCTGTCGTTGTCATCTCGCGAGCTATCACAGAGCCATTTCGTTGCTTTACTTTTGACAGAACCGTCGGTATAACGAGTATTGATGATACAACATCATAACGTTTCAATAGTTCATTACGTACGTGTGTACACACCTCGTGCTTTACCTCGTGAACAGTTCATGCCAAGGCCAAGGCCTTGCAATGGAACAACCTCACCGAATATGAAGACAACGAATGATAAAAGAAATCTAATAATTATATGCAAACTAGTCCGGTACGGAACAAGAAATCGTCACGACGTAAATAGGAGAGCCTGATAATGCAAGTATTCCATTTAGGCTGAATGTTATTATTTGTGTTTGCTATTATGTCATGACCATTGATCTCGTGTAATGCTTCCTGTCACAATCACAGTAACATTGTTGCTACTTGGGGTTTAAAGCCGCTTTCCAGAAAGTGCTCATATCACGGCTTGTATGTAGTTTATGTGCATATGACCACCTGTGCTAGTCTGGGTATGTCACCTGTCTGTATAGTGCTAGTTCACTGGAATATCATTCCGCAGTTAGGACATGGATACTCCACTCAGACACATTATACTGACTCCGAGCCCGCCAGTCCTTCTTTACACCTTTAATGCTGAGCGCCAAGCAGGGGAACAACAAATACTATCGTTTAACGTATTTTGGTATGACGCTGCCGAGGATGTGTAATATATGCTTCGCTGTTGCCTGTTCAGCTTCAGTGTATCCCAGGCGTATCACAAATTCTCCGTACACTTCTCAATCTCATGAATCTGGAAACCGCCAGCTACACTGCTTATTATGCGCGAAGCTGTTTATGTTCGGCGGTAGAGCGTTTGTCCTGTGACACAGATATTGTTGACGTCCTGGGTAAAACTCCAATACTGTCGAATCTCGACCATTCCTCAACTAAATATTCCAATGCAAATTTGTGTTTGGGGAGAGGGGAGAAAAAAAGGCAACACATTGACAGCGTGATTGATATGTTTTACACACCAAAAAAACCCACGCCACGTCAGTGTCAAACAATTTCATGTCTACAATTGAATAACTAATAATTACAGTATGTATAATTTGAAGTTAAACACCGGTAAGTTGGTTTTTATAATCGAGGTATTATTCCTGGGGAAACCTCCTTGATTGTTCGTGTGGTGTTCGTGTGGTGTTCGTGAATGTTCTGATACCACATGCTTACGTTAGCTTTGAATAGAAGTAGGTCAAGTATTATATACTTCAATCAGTCAGACTGGGGTTTCCTGGTTCTGGCGTATAAATCACGGTAAGCAGATCTTCTAAGACGCGCTATATACAACACTATGCGTGTGTGTGTATGCGGGGATTGTATTGTTAATAACCATATACAGACAGTAAAGTAGCTACAGTACTATGTACAGTGTATACTACGAACACATTACGACGATTAATGGCCAGTGTAGATTAGAATAGATAGAGGGAAATGTACTTTTATATTGAGTGACTAGTGCTTCGTGTATAGTAAGTAGGCTATTGATCGGCTTATATACACAAGTATGTATAATTAATTGCTATATACATATCTACATGACGTCCTTAGACAGACAGTGTAATCATAATTATTTCATGAAGGAAAGACACTATACTATACTATAGTATGAATGTTCTATACTAGCTGTGTATACCTGCATGTACATCTATACGTAAGTTAATACGTTGTTCTGTCATAACAACAACATGCGTGCAAAATTAGTATGGTATCACTATCTAGTACTACAGTATCACATTCCAAGGGGGACCAACCGTCACATTCAAATCGTAATGTTCGCAACGGTAAAGTGTAAACCGTTGGTGATTCTTGTAAGCCCCATATATCTCCGTGCAAACCGTATGGACTTCAGTAAAACTACACCATCGACATTTTCCAAGATAAACATAATATGCCTAGCATCATTGAATGTCGTCTTCGCAGTGGTATTCATGCTGGGAAGAAATTAACTTCGAGGGGAAGCTTATTACAAACTAAGCTATCATTGACGTTGCCAGTAAATCATCGAGGACAGACCCGGTGTGTATTCCATGTTTCGCGGGCCCGTCCTTACCCCGTCCAACCGTCCGCGCGGGTCCTAACCCCAACGGTCAGCGCGGGCCCGTCCTAAAACCTACATCCGCGCGGACCCGTCCTAACCCCACACATCCACGAGAATCCGTAGACCCTTCCCTCTGCTACTCGTTCAGCTCTCGGCGTTGTTTTGAAAATCAATTCACGTGTATACGTTTGGTCTGTCAATCATCTCCGACCGTAACCATCGCCGTTTTTGATTGGCCGATGTTATATGCATTTTTTTGTGCAGCGCGGTTTCATTGGCTGGGTCAAATACAATGTCGACCCGTGTGTTACTATGTAGCGTAGCTCGGTTTAGAGAGAAGCCGACAAGCCATGTGTTAAAACGGCCGGTGTTTTCCACGGGAGATACAGTGAACCGTGTGCACTGTTTGCTGTTAGCCAAGACGGACATATACCTACTGACAGCGATCCCCGCGTCCTGCATTCTCCTGTACCCGAAGCCAATGTAAGGATCGCCATGGAGGGGAAAGGAGTGCGGCCCGGCAGGCCTGATCCACTACCCCACCCCACATACATGGAACCGCTACCCACGGGACATGGCACAAGCCATCCGATGACCTGTGAGGCTAATAGTGCTGTGGGATTTCAGAAACAGGATCATACGCAAATTGGCAACACGGACGGTAGCGATCAAAACAACAATAGTTCTGTATCAGACGATATAACATCCGTAGCAGACGACAGTAAGAATCTCGGTCGATCGCTGAGAATCAGGAACAGACGGTAAATATAATATTGCAATGTTCAAACTTATTACAGAATATCCATTAGTGTACGATGGATCATCTACACAAGGAAAGCTGATAACACTTCTGTTGTTGCCTTCGCAATGTATCATAACAGGCGTAGTACTAGTCTCGCTATCTATATGCTCATCTTCCGCCGGGTAAGGTTCAGTTTTACAATACTACTGTGGATACTGATTAGATTTGTCCACCATAATATCATATCCGGGGAAAATATAAGGGTCATAGCTGATCAAAACTACAGACGGTGAAAGGGACATGCATATTATAACAGGTTTAGACAATCAGCTGATCGCTTTCCTTATACTCGGGACTTGGCAGGTGTCTCCAGGCCTTGATCGCAGCGTGTATTTAAACCGGTTCACTAACTTTACGTTGGGAAACTGCCTTTAAAATGATTTCATCACGTTCAACGTGAACCTAATCTGTGCCCTGGTGTAGGCTGACCGTGCTGAAGACTGTTTTCAAGAAATAAGAAAGGCAATTAGTTGTAGTTAATACGTTCTCTGGGGGTAAGTTGAGTCTGATTTTATTCAATGAGCAAAATTGTTCCTCGACTGAAAGGTAATGGACTCATAGCAGGTACTTACAACAAGCACAATGCCTATTATAATATCGTGCAGGCCGAGAGATGTACGTGTAGGTTAGTTGGCCCACGGTGTGTAATAGGTGATAGTGGCCGTGCCAATTATCCGACGATACTCTCGTCACGTACATGTATGCCGGCAATTGTTAGAAAACGAAGCATTATAATGAGTATACATGTGCATATAGGTGTCTGCAGAACGAATCTTAGAATGCAAACATACGATTATGAAAACACAGACACTTCAACGAGCAGGGGAGATGCCGGCAATATGCGTGTGGGCATATCTTAAAAAAACTACGTGATATATCGGAGGTGACGGCTCTACAGATTACACCATGACAGCAATCACATGTCGACGTCACTGTCGCCACTCCCAGGCAATGCTTCGTACGTGCGCCGAGAGCGTAAAAGTCCCGAATTCATTTAAAGGCGGAATTGAAACGTACGTGGGAATATAGACGGCAATGCAATGCATATGCAACGACAGGTGTTCGAAATCGTGATTGATATTGCATGTACATGTATCCTAATGGGACGCACTGAATTGCGTTTTCGACGTCTTGGGTGGAACACTGGTCGTGACGAGCTATACTGTGTCCACGGTGTGCTACTGTGTGCTGTATCTGCCTGTTTGGTTAGCAGCCTGCAGCTGTGCGTGGTTTCTACAAGTCGGTTGACACTTGGTTTGCCTGTATTAGTTGTGATGGGTGGCATTTCCCTTGTTAGCTGGTGATCAGGATCCAGTTGTCAGTTCACGTTTGGGAGAATAACGACTTCCTCCTACCCCCCCCCCCCCCCACCCCCCACCGCACTCAAACTCTATCGACTCCCCGCACCACAACAACACCGCGTCATTGTTTTTCCCTGCGATAGAAGGGACAACTCACTTTATAAATCAACTGAACTAGATCGTGGTAACCACTAACCAATCAACTTTCAATAGCTCCATCCATTCAATTTCATATCGTGATGCCGCCACGTTTTTATCTTCTCAGCCCATTTCTATTGCCTTGATATAAACCTCACTTCAATTTTCACGGTTTTATTGAATGGATGCAAACGTCAATTATAGAGGTTATAGCCATTGAAAATGCTGCCTGATATCTCTAACTATCCAGATACCAAAGCCAGCAATCAATATCGTACGTGTTTCAAGTAGCCCTCATCCGCACACTCTTCATACTGATAGAATCTGTCCACTTTCCTTTTATGTCCACGCTAACAGTTGCAGTCCTTCAATTTTAATTCTGGTCGCATATTTTCATTGTAGTTATTTCTGTTCATCCAGATAACGAGCACATTCGCGTCATATAGATCAATTGCATGTATTAATCATGACTTTAGTGTTGTCATTAAATCAAAGGATTCGAAGAGTTCTGATGGGGGTGGGGGGGGGGGGGGTGATAAAGAAGAACGAGACTAATGAGCTGTCTATCAACTGACAACTCGTGATGGACTTTCTTGTGCAATTAATACAAAATGGAATCTGCATTAAGGATATGGTTGCTGCGGACTCTATCTTAATTAATCCCAAACTTGCAAACCTTTGGATTACCCACGGCTTTGACACAGTAGTCCGAAGGCAACTGCTTATTCTCTTGATTAAAGTTTAAATTATTAAAGAATATTCAATCATTGTCCTTCAATTTTAACCACATATTAGCATTTAGTTCATTTGGTCCGCACGTATACTCTTTCGTCAATGTTTCCGGTATAATTGCTAGAGGCACTATATGTCCCTCGTGTTCACATAGAATATGCTAATGGTTAATACAAACCACACCAAGCATTGGCTAACTTTTGCATCATTTCTTTACAGAGTTAAATAGGATATCCATTATCAGCGCCTAAACGACTTCTGCCAGTATATCCATACATTTCAATTTCTGGTATCTCTCAATATCATTATGGCAGTATATTTTCAACAACATTTAATACTAGTAGTTTCAAATAATGAATCGATATCTTCGACCTAACGTTATGCCTTGTGTGTTCGTACCACGAAACATGACATATTTCCTTTATACCCGAAAACCAACTAATATACGCCGTCATCAACGTTCAATTGATTAGTGTGTAGTCACGGTAATGTTGTCGGTGTGTGTAATATGTCCCATTTCGTCACGCTGCCAGGACCATATACAATACACACACACTCTCTGTCCATGTAATAACACCGGGGTGGTTTCTTCATACTAAGTGTTCTATTTTGGCACTATATGCAAGCAATCTAATGCCAAGTGTAAGAAATCAATAGCTTTGACACCGGCAATAAATGCATCTATATGACCACTAACATTTAGCGATGTCGATACTCGTACGCGTTTGTGATATATTCATGAACTCTAGTATTCGGATTGTATACACCCGTAGCGTGGAAACAACGGGCTGACAATGCACATTCGTGATTTATCGGTATATTCCAGACGTATTCCGATCCGTATTGCTGTGCAAATTACGCTGTGCAGTGGAACGTTATTATATAGTGTACACGCCGGATATAAATGAAAGTATCTTGAAAGTGGCTATAAATCCCATTTCAACAACAACAACAAACAACATTGTATCAAGTATAAATAGAATGCTGTTATATTATGGGCGTATGGTGGTAATTAGTCATTTGGTTGCTTGTATACCTTCTTTTTTGATCGACTTCACGGTCAGTCATTTCGGCCATTGATTTAATCATTCACGGAGAGAAACCCCATACGTGTGCCAGCAAAGTGTTATTCCTCTAACGATTGTGCATTCGGAGTTCGAATAGTGCAGTTTTATATATGCATCGTGCCACATGCAAAGGACATGATACGCCTGGTAGGAGGTACTAGTACTAGTTCCACCCGAGATGTACTAGTATGCCTCTGTCTGCATGACATTGTGTGGACTCAAAGAGATGCGTTGTTCTGGCTACCTTTGAAAGCACCGCTATCGTGCACGGTATCAAGCTAGAATGTCACTTGGTGTATTGGTGCATAGCTCATTATAGTATTGAATCACGACAATTCTAGAGAAAATTAGATAATGAAGAAAAATTGGATGCCTTTAAATTACTTCCACTTTGTACGCGAGGTATAAATTGAAAATTGTGTATGAGCAACGTTAATTTGTTCGCCAATAGCACGCTGGTGTGCTATCTAACGGGACACCATGATACGGCTTGTGTGGCTCTGGCAACAAAGCCGTTGGCCGTCGGAATCGTGTATGCCAAAGGTTAAAGGACAGAGGTCACGCAAAGGTCATGTGCAATACACTTATGTCAACCCGTGAAAGGTCTTGTTGGGATTTGTTTAAGGTAGACACCTGTAATTGCTAAACAAAATTCCATGTCGAGCAGCTCAAATTCCAAGGCGTGAAGTCATTTGGTCGCTTGTACTTTTGTTTGTCGACTACGCGGTCAGTCATTTCGACCGTTTCAATGAGTTGAGTGCATACATTATCTTCAATGACATTATCGGTCTCTCTTTAAAAAATAAAATAAACACGCACCCTCATTTCCATTCTGGATTGGCTTTCAATACTCATGTTACCTCGAACTAAAAACAATCGGAAATAATAGCATCACTAAGTAAATTCTAACCTAGCATTGGGCCTTTGTGCTTTAACTGTATTTCGCTACGCCTATGCTTGATCACAAACTGCATTAAATGGTACTACGGGGTGTCTCAATGAAGCACCGGTATATGTCCGATGTCATTGAATCTGGAGTATCTGGTTAAAATCTAGAGGCTTATCCCATTCAACCATCTGTGTAGTGCGTATGGCCGTAGCCAGCCGAGCTATAATCGTAGTTAATGCATGCATTGCCATCTGGGTTTAACCCTGACAGTACTGGGCAAACATCATTCCAGGGAGGCTTGGGAAAGTAGGTACATGTCGCGTCGTCTTTGATATACTAAATGGGTAACACCTACGTTAGGGACACCATAACCGGTACCAGGATTATGGACAAAACCATTGTATATACTTGCATTACTTGTTATATATTTACAATGAGAGAGAAAGAACGGGACAGAGGAGAGAGAGGAGAGAGAGAGAGAGAAAGGGAGGGAGAGATAGAGAGAGACAGATAACGGTGTGTGTGAGATTGATAAATGGAGATTGAGAGATAGAGAAGTAGAGAGAGAGAGGCAGTTGACTCAGAACGATATAGATAGGTGGGATTGAGAGAGAGAGAGAGAGAGAGAGTGAGACAAAAAGAGAGTGTACATTATGATCTGTACTTGTATGACATTATATTTCTTTGTGGTGTAAATCATACGATACTTTGTTCTCTCCGGTTCAGTTATCTCATTCTGTATTAACATCACAATGAAAGCTATCTCGGCCTGTCACAACGAGTCCCCTGTTCATCATTCGTGCCTTATGGGTACCGATAATGCTCTTGTCCATGACGCCCCATTCAATACCTATGTGGATAAGGATATAGTGAAATCTTTAATTAAGCTTGATGTTTGGTTGTCGACTTTTCCCCAGGGTAAACCCACGCCAGGAGAGTGAGCATTACACAGGGCTGAATGATTCGAATTTACATAATACTGTATATTCATTCAACGACGGTCCTTCTGGCAGTTATATATATATACCTATATAAACACCATCCATATTTAGCGCAATGACGTGTCGTAATAACAAGGCACCTACGGCTGGCCAAGGCCTCTCCCTCGGTGGCGTAGGGGACGATAGGTAACAGAGCACACATGGTGAAAACCTCCCTTGGGGATGTCAAACATTGACGCTATTCGTGTCGAGTGATTGATTGCAAGCCTGAAGTCAGTCAGGCGGGGGAGATTTCTTTGTTCCCTAGAGTTTTGCATTATCCTCTTCTCTGGGACCTTTCGGATTACAACTGACGGAGTTTATCCTTGAGATTTCTCTCTCCTCGTACGGGATGATTTAGCGCGGGACAATTAGCTGCTAGTTTACACATGGATGGGTCTTTTCTCAATAACGATTCGGGATTGAATTAACGTAAAACCTTTCCCGTAATATCTCGTGTCAATATTTCATTTGAAGTTAACAGAGCTTCAATTCCCCTAATTGCATATTTCTTAAGAATGTTGGTATTTTGTATTAAAGAGGATGTGTTTATTTGAAGCCAAGTTACATTATTGCTTTAGGTTTATGAGAAATAAATATATTGTGAATATCTGTGCACTTTAAGATGGAAAATAAAATCGATGTTCCTTTTGTACTCTATGTTCTTTAAGTAACCAGGTGTTGGTTAACAAATTTGAAGACATACACTATCTTGGCGTGTCGTCAACTTTACAATGGCATGTCAAATAATAGTATAGAAAGAACTACAGAATTGTGAGATGCTCCTGCACATAATATATGACGACGATTAGTTATTCTTGTAAATGTAATTGCCTCGTTTATAATAGACTAGTTCTAGGCCAGTTGGATCGACCATCGATTGACATTCCTTTGTGAAAGCATAATAGACTAGATGCTCGTCATAATTGCGTGTCGACTCAACCATCCGTGTTACCAACAGGCGCCGAACAATGCGGACATTGCTTTTTAATCTGAAATTGCCATTGTAGAATATATAATTGCATAGTATGTTTCCTCTCAATCAGTCTCCATAACAATACTGCATGTATTCTGCAGTGCCCGAGCTGTACTAAAGATGGGTTGCAAAAAGATATGATTGTTTGCGAGTTAACGTCCAAATGAGAGTTCACTGTTGTTGTTCTTAATTGGGGTTTAAAGCCGCTTTCAAGAACGTGCTCATATCACGGCTTGTATGTAGTATATGCATGTATTATGTGTGCTAGTCTGCATATTTCCCATTTTTTTATAATTATAATGCTAATTCACCATCATGCCGCAGTTTGAACATGGATACTCCACTCAGACACATTATACTGATTCCGAGCCGACCAGTCTTTGCTTTACCCCTTTAATGCTGAGCGCCAAGCAGGGTAACAACATGTACAATATGTTAACTTATTTTGGTATGACGCGGCCGAGGATTTGAACCCACGACCTTCCATTCTCCCGGCCGACGCTCTAACCACTGCGCCACGGAGGCGGTCGAGATAGTTCACTGAACACATCCTACCGAACTAATAATTATCTCACCACCATATTAATACAATTATATTAACCCTCTCCCTGCTGTACTATTCACAACCATCATTGCCGTGTTGGGCATCTCTGGTTGCCCAACAACAGGAACAGTTAATATGGTCGAGTTCATCAATATGTGTAGCCAAGAGAGGAAACATGTACTAGAGTACATCGAACGTAGTTTATGCTATACTCTGAACAGTTAATATGGTCGAGTTCATCCATATGTGTAGCCAAGAGAGAAAACATGTACTAGAGTACATCGAACGTAGTTTATGCTACTCTGTGTCATGTAAGTGCACACAAGTGACAGACAGCTGTTGGAACTCCCAATCTTGAGTGCTTTGTAAGCAAACCTTGACATTGGATTGAGCACAATCACGTCCATGACGTTAGTGGGCACCCTTCTACCCGCGAGAACTGATTGTTAATTGGTTTGTTTAACTCTTCAGCATCGTATGCGTCTTGGCGTCTAACAGAGATGAAGAGTTTTCCCCGTGCCTACCAGTCTCTAATTATTGGCTGGTTAAAAGATGCACACACACTCTCGACACTCGGTATACAAGCAGTGCGTATCTGCATTGTCGATAAACCGTTTTCCCCCCTAATGGCGCACGTGAGATATTGACCATCAAAGTGCTGTCAGGTTTTATTGATTGGAATAGTTAGATAAACAGACATCAAACGTTTTAATCAAACTACGTCCGTTAGGCGTTGCCTGTTTGTCGCACAGCTTTGCATTGTAATGTAATATGCCTCGTTTAAACACAAACGTTCCGTAATGACATTTACCGTACGTTGCATACAGATCATTTTATTGCCACATGTTTTGTGTTTTGTGGCCTATTTGCGTGTCATTTTGACATGTGCACGTATTTTGCATCCTGGTGACATGTCCGATTTCTTCAATTAGTATTCTGAGGCGTAGGCTACACACGTCGTATGTCACACTTAGTTCAATAGGACAACTGAACTTCACATTTTCATTTCATTATTTCTTTGCCTTTAAAAAAGAGAACGTTAATGTTACCTCGCGAATCGATTCATATGAAATTTGGCTTCGTGACCTATTATGAACAGTAGACACTGGAAGTACTGATTTGGTGGCAACGAACAGTGGGTACCGGAAGCAATGACTTGGTGGCTATGAACAGTGGGCACTGGAAGCAATGATTTGGTGGCTATGAACAGTGAGCACTGGAAGCAATGATTTGGTGGCTATGAACAGTGGACTTGAAGCAATGATTTGGTGGATATGAACAGTGGAAACTGGAAGCAATGATTTGGTGGATATGAACAGTGGAAACTGGAAGCAATGATGTTGTGGCTATGAACAGTGGACTTTTAGCGTCCTGGTAACATGACGATGAACCATACCAAAAATATAGTCCATGGCTATAAGCATTCGCTTGCTAAAAAACCATGCATACAAAAAGGTATAGCTACTTTAATATGCACGTGGCACTCTGTTGACTCCTAAATGCGCATTTCTTATTAAAAAGAAACTTAGCAGTTCGCTGGTAATTTTATGGTTATGGAAACTCGAGAAAATGAGGAGAGACGGATGTGGTTATCAAGAGGACCTAGACATAGCTCTGGTTCTGCCATTTGCATATTTTCGTTAGATATAAGTACATCGTCAGACAGACTTTACAGCGCTTCGGGAAATCTTAGTCGGTAATAAAATATCGGAAGCATTTGTCCGGTCGTTTACCATATTAAGGTCAGGTTGACTCGATTCTGATGAAAGATATCCGTGTACCTTCTTTGATGTGTGCAATTACGTCCGGTACACATTGTAGATACAGTGTAAGCAGGCTACTATTCATAGTTTATGCAATGCATGTATCAGTATTTCATAAACTATAGAAATATGTTACATTATGGTGTAAATTTGTGAATTATCAGTCAATGGGTGTACTAATTGTACACACATTGACTGATAATTCACAAATTGAACAATTGATTATTGAAATCATCTTTTTTTAAAACATAGTTAATTTACACTCGCTATGGTTTATGTTATTGAAACATGTATATTAAATGCCTATTCGCCATGTGGTGTCCTAGCATAGATCTACATGAACGTCTCGCCGCTTATTTGAATGGTAAAGCAACATGACAATTCGAATGACCCCCACGCACTGCTTGTCTACATAAAACCCGGCATAGTCGAACGCATTTCAGTCATATTGATGCCAATATACCATTGCAAATCCCGTACTTTGTTGAAAGAGCAAACGATATAATATTTCTAGCAACTATTTCCTTTCTAACATGTACTACCGGAGCCTTTCAACTTCTGTGTCCGGAGTGCGTGAGTCGGTCGAGTAAATGCATACTCCTCTTCCGGTCGCCGGAACCGCGGAGCATTTGTGAGGATACGCCTTACAAACTGTTCTGAGGTAGATGCACTGCCTATGTTAGGTCATTGCCTACACACACACAGTGCACACAGAACGTTACACGCACATGGTAACAGCGTATAGAGTGAGTCCATGCTTAATATGGCTTCTTAGTCGTGCCTAAAACCATTGCATCAAATGTTTGAGGTCCTGGCCAGAGACATGTGTCTGGTTATGCTTCAACTCAGACAACTGGTTGATGATTCATTTCCGGCATCAACGTTGACTTCCATCGCAGTTTTACTGTACTTAATGCGCCAGAATGTTCAGAATATCTGCTGACATGAAGACACCTATATTAGCATATTGGTACAGAGTCGAACAGCAGGGCGTGAATAAGCCCTGCCCTTTTGTAGTACTCGATGAATTATGTTCTCAGCAACAACATTCACGAGAGGATTCCGTGTCGGGGTGTCGTTGTACAAGTAATACCTCCTACTTGGTGTGACATGTGTACGTCTACTACGAGGTGCTGCATAGGATGGATGGTCAGGCATCCGACTGTTGGTAGCTTAGTTCTTACAAAATGACACGCACAAATAATCCCCTCCTAACACCGAAATGCCAGCTTAGTAACAAAGAGTTGGAGTGTAGCCATTTCACCTTTACGTACCAAGAGTAAGTTTAGTACTACCATTGTTGTGATAACGTTAATGGGATTGGATTTGTTTCCCGTTAACGGTAATGGACATGTGTGTGCGATTTGTGTAAATGATGTATCAGGACACAGATCAGCCACGACTGAGGAACGTAACTTGATGCTACCTTCTACTACTACTAGTATGTACGTGTTTGAACTAGACATAAATCAATAACGTTAACTTGTATTCTCCCTCCCTCCCTCCCCCCACTCTCTCTCTCTCTCTCTCACTCTCTCTCTCTCTCTCACTCTCTCTCACTCTCTCTTTGTCTCTCTCCCTTCTCGCT
>JAULBO010189605.1:0-13333 GCA_032355325.1 Clypeosectus delectus
ATAGGCTAGTCTATATTTAGACGGGGAAACACTCTAGTTTTACATTGGCGATGTAGCGTTATATAAAAAAAAAAAAATGTTTTAATATTTTTTTACTAACTTCTAATACACTCAACACTGTAATAGAAAAAAATAAAAATAAATAAAAAAATACGAGCAAGTATGAAGTTGCCCCTTTAATAAATCACAATCAGTGACTTATAATATTAAACATACAAGAACATACACTCTCATTTTTTAGAATGATAAACAGCTGGATAACCAACCAAAAAATATTGAAAACTAACTCTCTTTTTTTAGAATGACAGCTGATATAGATGCTATAGATCCTGAAGGGAATTTAAGGCTTTATAATTTCACCACGGCAATTTACCTCAAGACTGGTGGAAATTGGTCGACAGTATTAACCATGACATTGTTTACCCTATAGCAATATCTGGAAAGAGGACCGTTTAGCAATTGCTCCAAATTTCACCACATGTGAGCCGTCAAAAATGGAAGACACTGGCAAAATTAGGTTTATATATATCGCAAATTAACTGCAATGGAATCTTACCTATCCTACAGCCGTGAAACGATATTTGGATGTACAAAAGTGATTATATGTACAGATGCTATACATGTATTATGCATGTACTTTGCATGTTTAACTCCAATTTGAATTTGCTCCAAACCGACAACTTAATCCTTGATAGTATGCCTTTAATGTACTAAAAATGTATGTCTATAGCCTCTGTCTTCCCCGTGTGTGGTGAAATCAGACGACTTTTTTGACAATCGTGACCCCCCGGCACTTCAAACTGTAGGGGAACTGCGATTGGTTGACAGTATGTATTAATTATGACGACATAACTACTATACGTTTTGAACTTTCTCACCAGAGGGCTCTCGAAACTGTAAACATTGGCCATTATCTTACAGCGTGTAGACTGGAAGCAACGAAGCTGAAATGTCGATCGCTGTAGGTAGAGCATGGTCGTCACGCGTATATTTTGTTTGAAAATATTTTACTAAACCTTTTACAGAGTGGAAATCAGAGTTCTTATCTAATTTAAGGTGGCTGCTTTGAGTTTCCCCAACACATTACAAATTATAAGCAACTATACTTATACTAGTATTTGTATACTAACATTCGCTAAACAGGACTGGACCAGTAGCAACGGAAGGGTGAACTGCACCTTGATTTAGAAGATGTGTATAATCTTTAGTTATCTGCATGAGAAGCTAGCGTTGATTTCGTCTCGCTATATTTAGACTTATGATTGAGGTAATATGGGCTGTAGATTACCTATCGGGCTACGTTATTGAATACCTCATTAGTTTTAAAGCGCTGGACAAAGCGGCGATTTAATCTTGCTTCCGCCTCTGGTCCCATTGTCTCCGATGGAAGTTTATATTGTTGCCGTCTACTGAAGTTGTCCAAAGAAAGCTAGAGGCAACAACTAATGTGAAATTGGAAAGTGACTAGTCTAGCCGCATGGCAATATTATAATTGTCAAATTGAAGTCGTCTTGCAGAAACCGACACAACAGAACATTTATACACTTGCATTATACAGCCACCTGTATCTAAATCATATATACAATAGGACAGTCCCCATGCCAATACTGCACGGATTAAATAATGTGTCGTACTAGTATCTCTAACGAGGTGGGAGATCATCGTGCCCATCTAACACCGAAAAGTTGTGGACGTGGAATGAGTTAGAACGTAGCTATAGCTAATACTCTACCAATTACTGGAAATAGTCGTCAGGGAAGTCGAACGTACATAAGATTAAGCTCCGAAATAGTGGTTGAATTGTTTGACATCATATCGTAGTCTGTGGATAATAAATCGGGTATTCCAAAGTGCGTATGCCAGGTTTATTTCTTGCATGAGAAATAATTACAACTTAGATCCATTGATGTTAGCCACCTATCTGTGAATTGACAGCTATAGCCCAAGGTTTGCGGAACTGGCATGTCCCACTTGGACCCGTCAATTTTGACAAAACATGCAGCGGTATAGACATTCGGCTTTTTTTTGGTAATTTTTCATACTCTACAAATGCTGACCTAACATTTAATGTGTGATCAGGTAGTGTGGTTTCATTCCTAAATATTATATCAATCAAAACACAACCATTGTGGTCTATGGGGAACTATTTGGTCGTGTAATACCTATAGGATACACGCCCCCACCACACATAATATCTCACGGGACGTCGTCGAGCCGTTGCACAGGCTGGAGTAGTGGGACATCGCAATGCCGCGATGACTTGTTTGAGAAGTCTGTGCCAGTCCTTTCTTCGTCGTATTCAAGCGTGCCTATGGTAGATCGCAAGATACTTTAATATAGGGGTACGACTGTCCGATGACTGAAAGTGTTACCGTGTGATGCCAGTTACTGGTGTTATATTCGCCTACATATTAAATCCCAAATATCATGAATAGTTTAATGTCAATTCAACTAAAACTGTGATAGACATTTCGTTTTAATGTGTCTACTGACAGTATACATGATGTCCGTTATCTATCATGCATGAGCCTCCGTGGCGCAGTGTTTGGAGCGTCGGCCCGGAGAGCGGAAGGTCGTGGGTTCAAATCCTCGGCCGCGTCATACCAAAAGACGTTAAAAGTTGGTACTTGCTGTTTTCCTGCTTGGCGCTCAGCATTAAATGGGTAAAGCAAGGACTGGTCGGCTCGGAGTCAGTATACTGTATCTGAGTATCCATGTTCTAACTGCGGAATGATATTCCAGTGAACTAGCACTATAAAGAATTTTCAAATGCCCAGACTGGCACAAACAGTCACTATACACGTGTGCACATCATACACATGCATAAATTGCATAAACGCCGTGATATGATCACGTTCTTGAAAGCGGCTTTAAACCCCAATTAACAACAACAACAACAACAACCGTTGGACGAACTAGCCATGATGCACAAAGGGTGTTCGATGTAAAATTAATCGGAGGTGTGTATCACGAACATGATATCTTTTTTAACACGTCGTCTTTCTCGAATCCAGAGTTGTTCCTCCCATCGCCTCACAACCCAAACGACACTTTGCCGCCAAATTTATCGGATATTTTCTCGTAACACCGGTCCCAAAATTAACTTGAAAATGGATCCTGTCGTCAAAGATAGCACTTGGTCGGGGTTCGACGTCAATTTACTCACAGAAGAGGCCCCCAGCGAAACATATAACGACCTATTTATTATCGTAGTAATTATTGGATGTCTTTCTTCGGGAGCTCATTTGCAGTTAGCAACGACGTTTACACACTAACATTAGCAACACTTGTTCCACGAGTAACACAATCCGAGGCCGGGTAAACGAGTTTATACTAAACAGAAGCACGAGTGAGGCAATTTATCTCGGATCGATGCATTCGCCATTTAATCTCAATTTTGGGTATTGTTAGTGGCGAGCCGCCCGACAGTTGTATGAGCGAGAATATGATTCACTTCCGTGTCGGAGGTACCTATTTCTGTCGGCTTTGGCTAGAAGTAGTCTCCCACTCCAAATTAAGTTTATGGATCATTTCCTCGAATAGGAGAGCGTCGGTTGATGTCGCGAATATCATGGTGTGGGCATGCTTGTAATGAAACGTCATTTGGGAACATTACTGTGTGTGCATATTACTTCCACAACGTCACTTTATTACTGCACCCACGCACTGGGATCAACTGATGTAGGCATATGTATGTAAATGTGATAAATTTTAATTTCAAAAATGTCCATTTCACTGCCGAGGCTAAATGCAGCTTCTCGTACCCAATGGTGTATGGCGTTAACCCGTTTTGACACCGTTCCCAGTCTAAACTGACCAATCAACGGGTGGTGCATGCACACTATTCCCGCAGACAATGTTTGGACTACTATAGCACAGATCTTGAATATTTCCTCCGATATCTAGCTCATTGTAGGTCGATATTGTAGAACACTACTAGCGATTTGTGAATGCCTTTCCTCTGTAAATCCTAGATGAAGTTGTCTGCATGCTATAGGCACGCTTGGTATATTTGTATGACTTTAAAGGAAACCATTACCGTACATGTATGTGTGCAACTGATAATCCACACTTAGTCGGATCTCTGAATACTACATGTACTACTAGTAATCAATATGCCAAGCATATTTGACTCTCTATCTCAGAGATTTGGGAAGTCCAACAGTTAAACTGTCGGCTGAAGCGCGTGGCGATCACGCTTGAATATCTATTACAATATCGATGGAAAACATTCAACTTCGACACAATGTAGAAATATATCTTTGAGTACACAAATTGCTTGTTGACAGTACGATTGACCTTGGACTTCGATGGGTATGACGCTATATGTCATATAATCGTTGGTCAACTATATGTCAGTCTAGCCTTGGAATAGCATAACAAACGCCTCTTTGTTAACCTGTACCAAGTATGGCCCGTATGTCACTTGTTGTTGCTGTTGCTGTTGCTGTTGCTTTTAATGCAGCTCCTTCTCCCACGATAATAATGTGTCATTGTATGTACTACTGTGTGGGAAGTTGGGAACTGTTTGAAACCCCTGCATGTTCACTCACTCATCCATAAATCCACGTGACCAATTACGACACCGTTAGACGGTATTTCTGTCGTCATTTGGTCACTTGACAACGCGAATCATAGAACAAACACTTAATTCAGAAGCCTGCACATGAACACATAATGAAGACATTGGCAACTGCCATGTATTATTGCATAAATGTACAAAGTGCCAGAGCGATATAGGAAAGTAGTGCAAGGTTGACGCTTTCATAACAATCGGTGTTCACTACTTGGAAAAGAGACAGTTATACACAAACATGTTTGTCATCTTAAGATATTTTGAGATGAATGAATGTTTGTAAGAGCGTTCACTAAACCTAGAAATACTGTAATGTAAAAGGTAGTGAAGGACATGGTTTGAATTATCTAGATTAAAGAAACAGCGGTTGTTTTGACGTCCAAACCTTCGGATATGTTACCATTGTCCATGTACTGCCTGGCAGAGTGATCTGCCCTTGCCTCAATCTAGCCATCATTGAACGTTTCCTATTCCGCCTTTCCGCCCATCGCGTTAAACACCAAACTCAGAAAGTACACACCAAATCTCCTACTCAGTTACGGGATTATAGTAAACATAACACAATGACCACAGTTTTCTGTTGGGTGTCCAAGGCAAACGGAATTCCAACATACGCGAGCTGCACGTTTAGGCCCAGGGATCAATTTTGTTGTATCCACCGTACGAGTCGATGACGTCGTTCTCGCCGCGCACGCCTATGTTGCTGGTGCACCTGTAGGACATGTATTTGTCTTCCGGCTTTCCGCACACGTGGTAGACGCCGTACCTGTGACCTCTGACCTCTCGACAACACAGGTCTAGGCACTCCAGAGTGTCCTGACAAGGGCTTCCTAAAACACAGGATTGACTAAAATGTGTAACTCACATATGGAATAAAACGTGAAATTCACATAGAATAAAATGTCGACCTCACAAGAAGAATACAAAAAACATAACTCACGTATTGAAAAAAATATGAGTGTAACACACATAGCATACATGTGTAACTAACATAGAGAATACAATGTGTAACTCACGTATGAATACATTGTGTATCTCATATAATAATATATATATATATATATATACACAGTCAACTCCCACTGTGTCGAACCGATGTATAATTTCGACACACCTTGACTATCGAGACAAAAGAACATAGATGAATATAGAAGGACGTGTCGGGACCGAGCTCTAGGTTCGACTTATGCATGAATATCGACTGTATAATGAAATGTGTAACTCACGTGCACTGTATAGAACAAAATGGATAACACATGTATATTGCATTTGCATACAAGCCACGACTGAAGATGTTTAATTTTGAAAAATAAATTAGGTGAAACATGTAATGAAGAATTTTGAATCGAATGTGAGCATTTTGAAACCTACGTCAGCAACTTAACGAAGCCCAGTACTAAACGTCGCTATACTATAACATAATGCATATTGGACATAAACAGGTCTCTGGGATCAACCAATACCACCAGTGCCATGACACACCTAACATCCCATTTCCCCACTCTATGGTCTTATATTAGTATAGGACGTTCGTTCGGGCATTTCTATTTACAAGTCTGTTGGAATGCAGCACGTTGAAAAACGGAGACCGGTTACTTGTTTCAAATTAATTGCCTTAATCACTTAAATGACTATAATAAGCGAAGAGTGAATGAAGTATAATGATGGCCCCTCATTCCGTTACTGAGGAGATGGCTCTGTGTAATGATACAGTCTGGTTGCATTTCAGATTTAATCTGACTGCACACGCACTTTGATATCAGGTGAAGGAGATTACGTCCCACGACTCGTGAACCGAGAGGTATGGTGCTAACCTTAAACCTGAGTGGGTGTGCAGTGGATGTTTGCTGTGGTCGTGGTTCAGTGTACCTTGGGTTAGTTCATGCATGACGTGACCACCAGGCCGTGCCGATGAAGTCCGAGTGCAGTGATTGTCATTCAATACATTCACAACTCGCGCACTGAAGACGTACATGTAGAGCTCACGATGAAGTTCCAGTGTTGAAAGAAATAATCGTATGGTGTGCGGTTTATTTGGGGAATTACAAATTAATTTAATCGACTGCCACGTACTAAGCTTTTCAGTGCGTGTGCGTGTTCTTACAAGTGTAAGCGTGCCTGGTACAGGTGCTTGCTTGCGTGTACGCTTGTATGAAGCTTATAAATGGAAAAACAATGTTTACACAGAACTATTTGAAGGTCTCGAACAGAATGTTGTGGGTAGTGAAATATATTATATATGTTTAGCTATGTGGTATATTATTGGCATATATTAATTACTTGTAATACATAGGGCTATATATTTGGAAGATTCCACATGCATGTGTCTGATCTGCCACAAAACCATCGAAATACGTCAAAGTTTAAATTTCGAAAATTGCACACGGCTTTGCATACTTTGCATGACGAATAACAATATTGACTCGCCAGCAACGTTTACAAATTACGTATTTACAACCCGGGAAATGAGATCATTTATATCGTTACCAGAAAACTTTAGAAGAAAGTATCCACTGTTCAAGGTTTTATATCATCAATTATTAATGTCAATGCTGTACGAAGATCCAGTTTGATACATTTTGACAGAACTATCGTTTACAACGACGTAATATAATCGATACGGGTCATGTTTCGCACACGAGTGAAATATCCCCTCAGAGACGTTACGTATCGAATCAATCAAAGCCATATGATACAAAACAAAATATAAGACGATGTCATGCTCAATTTGGCCTGATATACGATATCACATCTTACGAACTAACGTCTCTCCAGAGATGAACTATTTCATTACTATGAGAAGGAAATGAAATTTGTTAACAATCCCCAATTCACCATATGCTTTAATGAACGGAATATTTTATTGAAAGGCCTCTTGATTCGTATTGTTGGAAGGACTATATCCCACTCCGCGTACAGTCCTTAAGTCTCCCAGAAGCTTGGCAATGCCTCTCGAGGGTGATTAATTCATTAATGAACGTCAGTGCTTTAACGCGGATATTGTCTATATTGCCTGAATATATTTGATATGCGTTTGCACACAAGCATTCAACTATATCGATTTTCTTTTGGCTGGGAAAATAGTAAGGAAATAAATACATCGACGAGCGTACCACTAAGAAGTTACTAGTATTTGACATCTGCATATATTTCCTTTTACGTGAAACAAGATCTCCAAACACGCATCAGAAAATAATTGTCAATATCTTGACAATATCCGATATGTTAACATAGCATGAATACTGTTATCAAGAAGTCGGTTGAATATATTCAGGCTCATGTCACTGAAGTAGATTCGTAACCAGTCTAATGTTGCTCATTTCAATGCCTGGAAACTTGCACCTAGTGTTTAGTAGTGTTTAGCATGTATTGCAACTGTTAGATTAAAACTAAACTCGGTATTACTGCTGTAGTACTATAATATACACTGTCATCCCTTTCTATGGTCGACTAAGAGTGTATTCCTTCCTGTTCAACACTGTTCCGGAACCTCTGCAGGCCGAAAACGTGCGAACGAGTTCCCGAGTCTCGAATAGTCAAGTACAGTTACCCTGGATATACACAGCCGTCACAGGCTCTACACACGATTTTACTTGTTGTACACAAGTTTAATTTTTCGACAAACCACTCGTTGATTTGGAACAGAATGTCTTCAGAATTACATCGTTTAAAAATAGGATAGGTAATTTAACCCCTTACATTATTCGTTATCATTTGGAAATCGCACAGAATCTACACTTACGATGGTTGCAAACTCTCCTTTTCGCAATAATTATGTTTGTTCCCGATTCGTTATCGCCACATCACCAACCGAGGTGCTGTGGGATGTGGGTGCAAATACAGGACCCAAACACATTCTCACGTGTTCGACTTATTCGAGAACACCGTTCTCTGTTCCAGAACAGGGAGTCGAATACACTCCTAGAGTATCACCACCCATATTTACCACTCGGCCCACCCTCAGAACTGTCTACAGACTATTGGAGCAAGGGGAAGATAACTCGAGGGTGTTCCGAATGCCATAATTACATTACTTGTACACCTCTTACCTGCTTTCTTGTACGGCACCGTATGTCTGGCTAACTCTTTGACATTTTGGCACGTACTCGTTCTGTACTTTTTACCTGAAAACAAATAGGACATGATCCTTCTCAGTTATCGATTCATTGACAAGAAAACCCCACACTTCTTGAGGCATATAATAATGTTCTTAAACATAAGCATCTCATTACCCAGGGCCGTACGAAAACTGGTGTCTATTATCCTGAAGTACTTCAAAGAAAGAGATGTGTAATGTATCGTAACTTCCAATATTTATATATGGACAAGGAAGCCGGTCGCATGCTATTTTGCATTACTGTTGATTATACCAACTGCATCGTTCGTAATCGGTCTAATAGGATAATGCCATCATTTGGAAACATCTAACTCGCTTCGTAGGACTTTTAACCCACTACGTTCATGGTGGCATGATAAATAATGACTCAAGCATAGTTCTTTAAAGGACGTCTCTCATACATAAAGGTATTTCCACCCAGATAAATACTAGTATTTAATCACGGTAATGTTTCTAGGCTTGCAGTCAACGTTGGTGTATACATGTACAGTGTGCGGGTCTTCGGTTCTTTGACGCGTTGGAGCAGTTGCAGATACGGTTCTAGGCACCTTCCTAGTGGTATTAAATCTACTCCTTCAACTCGTCGGTAGAATAGCATGACGATAAGTCCGACTTAACGACCTTGGCATTGTCAATGAACGTGCGTAATGTAGGGAAATGGAAAGCGGAACAATGCAGAATGTCTGTGATTATTTTCTTCACGTTTAACATGTTTAAACAAATTAAAGCTTTGTAATTTGAATATAGCATCTTTTGGAAATATTTGAGAAGTGGCTTTTGGGGTGGTGGCATATTTCCCAGTTTATGACTACGAATGCATACAGGTAGTAATTAGTAAAATTACCACTTGTAACTTCCCAGCACTACCGAACGCAGCAGAAGACCCGCGTTGGCCAAAGGTACATTGGACACTGATAGTTTTGCCTTCCTACATTTGCAAACTTCACCCTTGGCGTGTACATACAAATATATCACCGCCTCCGTGGCGTAGTGGTTAGAGCGTCGGCCCTGTCTATCTATCTCTCTTCTCTATCTCATCTCTTTCTGTCTATATCTATATGTCACTCCCGATCTATCTCTCTTCTCTCTGTCTCGTAACTTCCTGTACCCCCACCTTTTCTCTCTATATATCTATATGTCACTCCCGATCTCTCTATCTCTCCTCTCTCTTTCCCGCCCTCTCCCTCCGTCTCTCTCGATGCGTTGTACATGTATGTATCTGAGTGTGCGCCTATTAATGGTGAGATCGATGGCAGAAACCCACCTGCAAATTTTGAATACCGCGTGAACGTCAAACAGACGTCTTGATTACTACAGCATTGGCTGGTCTGTAAACATTCCTCTGATGTCTTCACACACTGAAATATACAATATAAGAACATGATATAATACAACAATTAAAAACATAAAACGAATGATAATGGATAAGATTGCAATCACCACTTTCCCCTCGATCATTCGGAGGTAACTACCCACACTGTCGTTCTCCGGTCACAGAAAGTTAGCATTCATATTACCATTTCGTCCTACAGGGTGCCAGTTCTCTTCTGCGTTAACATTTTCTGGGACATTTTCTAACTAATTGTAGTCCCTGATCTAAAGCGAAACCTGCAGGTTTTACAGTCGGTGTCTCAGTGTGGTGCAAGAATGAATCTTAGATACTCTCAGGTTTTACTTACACGTAGTTCTTGACAGTTGTTTAACCAGATGTTTGATTATACAATGTGAAAACAATCTGGAAAGATTTGGATCAATCTCAGGTCCATATTATGTAGAACTCACAGCCTACTGTATGAATATGTGAAAACTTAAAGCAAGTGTATACCAAGACAATCAGCATTAAAGGGGTAAAGCAAGGACTGGTCGGCTCAGAGTCAGTATAATGTGTCTGAGTGGAGTAGCCATGTTCTAACTGCGGAATGATATTCCAGTGAACACACACACTGCATACAACCCGTGATATGAGCAAGTTCTTGAAAGCGGCGTTAAACCCATTAACAACAACAAACGATACTCTTTATTCAACACGGAGAGAGAGAGAGAAAAAAAGAACAAGGCAGTAGACGTATCACTTCCGTTAGGATTATTTTGCCAAATTAAATTATTAGTGGTGTGACTATGCAGCTTCGTATGACATTAAATGTAGCTAGTCTACAGTCGACTGTCCCTTAATTAATTAGTATAGTATACTGGTATTTAATGACTAATGTCCTTTTCGGTTTCGGAATATACATAAAAGTACTCGTGGATGTAATTACATGAATAACCCATTCTCATATTTCAAATGTTGAATACATTTGAATGCTAATATTGCCATCCCAATATAGTGCTATAGCCGCGCGACAGAGAAGTATGTAAATCATTGCCATCGAGCAATTTGAGCACAAACTGGAAATGAATTAATGAAGCAACGTGCATATCTCGTGGCATACACCGAGTGATTATTCTGAAGATAAGGAATGGACGCATTTACCCTTTCTACAGATCATGTAATTGAATATACTTACCTTTGTAGATGCAGCCAAATGACTGTGCAATTTTTACAGTGATTAAATGTAATAGTGGCAATAAATCACACCCTACAGGTATTGCAGTCTAATTATCGCCAGTTCCTCTCAAAATCAATGGAAACAAAATACAAGGAAGTTCGAACGTAGCAGAGATTGTATCGCAGAAAGGTCACAGAACTCGTACGTTCCTGTATCCCTGCTCGAGGGGAAGTAGTCCGCGAGGCGAAGTAGTGCGCGTTGGAGCGGTGTCAAGCGTAAACGTCCTCATTAAATTGCGCTCGTCCCGTTAGTTGGCTTTCCGAGGTTTGTCCCCCCCGACACATGGGGAATGTCAAGAGGTTCGGTGCTCATTCACTCCACATATTGTCATCATACTTTTGAAATCCATCCCAAACCAGACCTTGTTCAGACAGCGACTAAGTGTTTGTTATCACCCCAGCCAAAATGAGACCTCGCTAATAAATATCATGAGGCTAATACTCGTACAAATGAGCGGTTTTAATACCTTCAAGCCTGCGACATTTTATTATATCGTCCACGTTCGTATCATTATTGCTAGACAGTGACTACATGTATGTATACCATCCATGAATTAAAAAAAGTATGTAATACTAACCACAGTGTGAATGGAACGTCTACATACAATATCACTTCACACACACTAAGTGTAGTCAGATTTAAAGGCGAGCTAGTTTGTTTAATAGTCGTTATATTTATACAGCGCAGTGTTAACCAATACTAGTATACTAGTATCATGTAGATCTAAAAACTATCCTATTCCATAAAAATATTATACTAATATACATTCAGTTAGCTAGCTTTTAAATGCGAGCTAGTTTGTTTAATAGTCGTGATATTTTTACTGCGCAATTTTCACCAAGTCTATACAAACTTCTTCAATAAACATATTAATACTGGTTTGAAATGTCCGTTGATGGACACGTAAATTTACGTGTTGTCCATATAACGTCAATGGACACTATGTTATTGCCAGTAATAATGTACCTCAACGTAACCTTACGAATCACTAACAGGAATAATTTGTTATAACACAATAAACTGAACGGAGGGACGGGCAGTGATTGGCGAGGACGTAAGGTAACGCCGAGCAGAATGGCAGCGAGCTTCACGGATCAGAGGACGCTGTCTCGGACTCCAAAATAAAATACAATTAACGAGGTAATATAGTTCACACAAATATCGATTCGCTTTGAAAATGTATTACTGCAACTGGAAAACAAATGTTTGGGAGTTTGTGTCTCTGATACGTGTAGTTTGAGGAGCTTCTTCGCTGACAAGTACATCATGGAAGTAATTTCTTTTTATGAAAAGACGTTATCAGAATGTTCACACTATCATTCTGATGAGGTTCGGCCGTATACTAGTAATCTATTGCTATGTAATAGTAGAAATGTTTTGTTTGATCACGACAAAAGACAATCAACGATAAATTGATTCACTTTATTTGTTACATTCTAATGTTAATCAGATTTGCAAGGACTATATAATACACTATACTTATTTAAATTTGAGTATTCTTTTGATTTATCAACTATGCGGATTTACACTGAATAAAGATCGTTATTCACGAATGTTAACTTCATGCAGCTAGTCTCGATGGATCTGTGTAGATACAGGCTTCATTTTAACTTCACAAATATAATCCACTCATTTAAGCAGTTATTTGTTTATAGCAAGCCAGTATCGTACGTATAGAGACGAGATTGTCCTTCGACATTGCCGTACAGGTAATTCTAATGTAACACATTCGTATCTTTTAAATGGGGGAAAAAAATCGTTCCCTGTTGTGGTTGTAATTCCCAACTTTCTATCAAACATATTTTAATTGATTGCATTGATTTTAAACCCATACCCATAATTATGCAATAGAGTGCCTTAATAATAAAACTGTAAATTGACAGCAACGAGTACATTTTAAAGGCATCATAACGGGTAACATTATAGTAAGATGAAAATTGGTGTTATAAATTGAATTTTCTCTCTCTCCCTCTCTCGCTCTCTCTTTTATCCTTGGTCATGTTTCACTGTCTCGCTCTCTCTCTCTCTCTCTCTCTCACACACACACACACACACACACACACACACACACACACACACACACACACACAC
>JAULBO010189716.1:0-13330 GCA_032355325.1 Clypeosectus delectus
CCGCCTCTCTTCACGCGTGTCCAGCGGCCAGTTTTCATATCGGGACAGGAAGTCCGCTTTTATAAGCATGACCGTACATAAATCAATATGGTACTGGGTAACAAAGCCAATTCCATGTCATTAGGAAAGCAGTATCGAGTGAATAGTCTTTGATTAACGTTTGTGCATTGGGCGATTCGGCTAGGTCTTCCTTTTAGAGGCAACTGACTCGATTGATCTTTAATTAATTCATATCGACGAATCGTCTGACTATTGACGAGCTATAGTCGAGGAGATTGATTTCAGATTAATTTATAATGATACCATCTATAGCTATAGCTAAACTGTGACATATTTATACATCTCAGTCGATTAGTATATTTTGAACAATCCCTATAAGCATTGGCTAAATGAACCAACAACTGGATTTGACAACAGAATCAAACTAACCCATGAACAATACTGTGACTTAACTTCCTAATTAGGTACAACGAGATTTATTATATATTATTTATAACACTTGATTTAGATCATACTCCAAATAAATTACCAAGGAGTACCAAAGTGAAAAGTCAAATTTAGTTCTCTATTTACCACCCACGGTGGTACAAGAGCATAATATAATACATCATATATACAACATAATAATATATAACACATGCCCTACTACTTAGTTATATATGGATAAACCATAATTTCCCAACAATATCCTGGTTAAAACTAACCGTAAAGCAAACTCTTATTAATCAATTCTGTAAACATTGATATAACTCAATACAAACTCAATACAAACTACACATAAAGCTAAATATTATGTAATGTACACACAAATTCCACAGTTAAATCCATAAATTATATACTAGTACTAGTATGCTCATCTACGTATGCTCCGTATGCTCATCTACGTATTTGGTACACACGTTTTCATAACATCAAGTCATTACGAATTGAACTACCACAGCGTTAAGCTCGTGCCACATGGGTATCCTTTGACGAAGATGTCGTAGATCTTAATCCTATACATGAATACCTGGTAGTAAGACATGGTAATGTGCAGGTAAACCTTCTAGCGCCTGCAACACGCAAGTTTGGGTTGTATACTCCCCAGGGAGATGAAAGGGAAACTGATAGCACAGTGATACATTGACCGGGGCAATAATATACCAGTACTTGTAATCCTGCTTCGAGCATGCCCGTGTGCTGTGGAATATGCGCTATGTAAATGTATTATTATTATGTTTATTATTAGTCTTATTATCATTATATTATACGATAGTTTTACACCAACAAAGGAACCAGATTCTTTCGTTGGGGCATTCATGCAAAATTGGCCTCACATTGCTCCTTTCACTAATAATCAACAGCAATGTTATTAAACTATGCCATGCATACATGAATAATTCGGAACATCATGTCATTACCGGAACGTAATTAATTAATTAATTAAACCACCGTCATGCACACCACACACTAGTACATCAGTGTACGGACATGTTGCTATTTTGGAAGCTGATATGGTGCCAGTTTCACATAACAAGCCGTGATATAAGCACGTTCGTATAAAGATCACTTGGTTTCTTGTCTTCTCCAGCACTCGTTTATTTCCCAACATGTTTTCCCAGACCGATGGATTAAACCAGATTCTCATACACTCGTGCTCATTGGCTGAATGGTCGTCGAAGTCCTGTCTTTTAATACCAGTCTTTCTAACTGTATGATTCGTAGTTGTTGTTGAAGTGACTCGAATAACGTTGCTGATTCTTCATCCTTCAAACTATTGCTCTTCATTTCTTGGATGTTCTTTGTAATAGGAATGTCATACATTCTACCTGCTTTGAGATTGTTCATCTTCCTGGTGTCTGCCTATGTTATAGTCGCTGCTCTATAATTCGGATTTGTTTCTTCTTTCTCTCTCTCTATTGCTCTCTAATTTATACCTGAATGTTCACCTTTGCTGTTTCTTCTTTTCTAGTTTACGTTTGGCAAATCAAAGAGGTTCTTTAGAATCTGTTGCTTCTCTACATTTTGTCATTCTCCCGAGCTGCGGTTCGAATCTTTCTGTATGTTTCATGTCTTCTTTTCTTCTTGTCCTCTTACTGTTCCTCTTCAAAGATGACCTTTATTTTATGTTTCTTGGTCATGTCATCCTGTCACGAAGCCCTCGGAGCTCAAGGAGAGTCATATTAGTCCCACAATCAACTACTAGTATGTCACTCGTCCAAACAGAGCCCAATTATGTATTTGCCTCACAGATTATTTGTGTGATATTATGGATATCACGAAGTAATATATAATAGAAGTTATTTACCGTTATCAGTATGGGTTGGTTTACAGCAGTATTTAAGGAGGCAAATACATTGGTGAGATCTGATTGGACTGATGGACGTATTATACACTTGATCTTCATGAAAGGGCATGTTCTCTGTCAGTATAAGAATACATTAATTATTATTTACTATTAAAACACGAATGACACGACAACGCTGACTGTGGTACGTAGGATGGTGGATTGTCTACCATGGAACTCAACGGCAATCCGGACGTAACAAAGAGCTATGAGACACATCAAAGACTGCAGACAATAAGCGAACACTACCGGCAAACACGGCCAGGAAATCACACAATCACATCCGGCTTTCCGCTGAAATGAACCTAATTCGCCGAATCACAAACAGAATTGGAACTCGGCGTATTGTGGATGCCGACTAAACACTGTGACATGCAGTCAGAAATCGAATCGAATCGAAGCTCTCCGTCGCTTGGATAAAACTAACCACGAACTATATACTAATAAGTCAGAAATCGAAGTTCGGACCTCTCCGTCGTTTGGATAAAACTAACCACGAACTATATACTAATAAGTCAGAAATCGAAGTTCGGACCTCTCCGTCGTTTGGATAAAACTAACCATGAACTACTACGGTAATATGGGAAGTACGCTTCTGTGATCGAGCGACACCCAGTAATCTTACACAGAGAAATACAATAAATATTCTTAAGAGTATTGAATATAATGCGATGTTTTGTATATCGATATTTATTATCTATTTCTTTAAATTCCCTTTGGTAATGTAGAAGAGTTGTCAGTATATGGGAAGGTTTGTCGTTACGTATTTTTTGCACATTTTCCACCAGTGTACGTACATGCAGGGTTTTCACAGTGGTACATACATGTAGGGTATCCCATGTAAGGCCTTCACACTTGCAACGTCTGCACAGCTCTTTAGACGAAATGCTACTCACCGGGTCACTGCATGCATAGCTTCCGGAATCAATGTATCGGATTTTATGCAAATCTTCCCATATCGGTTCTGGACGTGGGAGTTCAGTGTTATGTCATAAACAGAAGCTACTCAACACGACTTTAGCTTGAATAATGACAGCATCAAACTTGCCGACCCGCTGTGCTAAAACGTGGTCTGTATTGATTGCAATCCAAAGTATGTGGCAACGTTTCACGAAGATTTCTGTGCAGCATTTCTTAATAAAAAAAGCGGGCCCAATAATCGAATGTGCTGTCATGACAACAACGGAATTCGAAATCCTGCATTGATTATCGAGTATATACGACACTTGATTGAACAAATGTACATTTCGGTCTCGCGTGAACTAGACACGTCAAGGGCGAATAGCAAATATTGAAGTCGAACGAGAGCATTACTTATGGCGGATTAACAAAGTTCTGAACTTTGATCCGATATGAAGTCGATATTTCTTTGTAGTATGTCTAGCAGGCAGTTTAGATAACATATCCATTGAGTGTGCATAGAGAAGGCAGAATGACTTCTGAGAACAATGCTAAGGGGTTGATATGGTTATATACTAGTACTGTATATATATATTGGTCAGAGTAGCGTGGTCGTGCTCTTTGTATGCTATAGCTCTACCGATGGCAGAATAACCCCAGAAGGTCGATAACCAGTTCGAGTTATCAGCAACTCTGCGATATCTTAAGTCAGGATGCTATCGATAATATACCCGCCCCTTGTCAGTCAGTGTGGACATCTCAATCACATCCTACTCGAAGTGCATGCCACGGTATTGAACCCCAGTTAAATATTCGTCCGGATGCCGATTCGGTAGGTTTGGAAATTGTGAAGCTATCATCAAAATATTTCTATTCAATTAGACTATATTTAAACAATGCACTCGTCTTAACCATTTCTCGTGTATAAATCTACACCATTTATCCAAGCATTGTTTATTTAATCCATTTTCGTTCAATCAGTATACTAGTTTATCCAATTTCCAAGATAATCACGTTCGAACGTGACAACTTAACACAAACTACCATCTACCCTTTAATGGTCGTTTACTAAATTGTAACTAAATTACGGGGTATTTTGACATATTATTCAAGCTCTGGTATGTCGGATTACTGCTACCGAAAAATCTACAGCCTATGTCAACCAGGAATCCCGGTGAAGAAGCGTCTGTCACCTTTCACAAGTAATCGATACAGATGATTGGCGTACGTGCAGATCGATACGAATAATGATTGAGCAAAAACCAGGATTCGTATTTCATCCCATTTCAGATTTACTCAAAGTTATGGATATGAGGACGTCGCATAGACATCAAAAGTATGGATGTCATTGCCATCATGACGTCATGTGTGGTATTATTAATACTACTACTAATACAATACTAATAGTAATAATGATAATAATAATAATAATCATAATTATTATTGTAGTAATAATAGTACATTTATATAGTGCCAATTATTCACCACTAGGGCACGCTCTAAGCGCGTACATACATATAATGGATCAGTGTGCAATCAGTCTCCCTCTCAACTCCCTTGGGAGTATTACTTCTACCAGTATCTGGCTGTGGCTGTACTGTAATGGCGACACTACGATGACTTCTGTCATATCGACCGTCCACTTATTTAAAGCACTCATTATTTAAAGCAAATGTATTTAGGTGGAACTAATTAAACCGATACTTGCCATCGCGTTAAATCGACCCATCGTTATGGAGTCCACGCGAAGACCTGAAGGCATTTCGTACATGCTAAATAATACGCCCGGCGAGTAGGGGGGTCCTTTAACGGAATATCCACGTGACAATAATACAAGCCATACAGGTACACAGGGGCGGATTTGGTTTGGGGGTGGGGTGGGGGTGGGGTGGGTGTTGGTGCTCACCCGACTAAATGGATATTTCATTTTTAATAAACACATTTTGTGTGTATATTATGGTTGGGTTATATAACACTTGCTATTGACAGTTTTAGGCACACGTGCCGAAATGCATCCTTGAAGGATAGTTACTACTGTTACAGTAACTGTATTCATTATCATAATAAAATAGTCACTGGAATTATGAGCCCCCATTAAGGTACATTTTCAGCCCCCGCTAAAATGAAAGTCTGGATGCCCCCCTGGTACACGCATACACAATATCTCCTAAATAGACATGACACAATAATTAACCACGATATTATACTTTCCTTATCTCCGCATGAGGAATGGCCTCGGCATGAAAAGGCATTAATCAGTGATATTCGTTGGTTCGAAGCGTAATAAATATGCAAATCAACTGAGACTACTTTTACACGAAAATAACACCAGAACGTTATCGTAGCATTAATATTTATTTGAGTAGTGGCCTTGAACTGCCCGGTAAATATAAAGTACTACACTGTATGTATTATCCACACGTCAGGATGTTGTCAATATCAAAAGACACACGTCACTGACAATCGTATCTAATTAAGTTTACGGTTGTTTGTGTATGTCCACTATCGACCGATATGGGTTCATTGTTTCGCGTCTGTTATAATTTGGTCAGAAAATCTGTTCTATCATCCTCGATCTGATATAATATTATTATCCAATTCTAAAAACCATGGCCCGCATGTTTATACAGAAACTTAAACCCAACGAACAACGTGATGTTGTTGTTGTTAATTGGGCTTGTGCTAGTCCGGTTGTTGTTGTTATTGTTGGGTTAAGCGTTTTTCCGGTCGCCTTCCGACATGTCTGCTTCCGTTTTGTACTGCTGGCACTGGCTAGTCCGGGTATTTCACCCGTTTTTATAACGCTTGTCATGCAACACGCATACTCCACTCACACACATTATAATGACTCCGAACCGACCAGTCATTGCTTTACCACTTTAATGCTGAGCTCCAAGCAGCGGAACAGCAAGTACCATCTTTTAACGACTTTTGGTGTGACGCGGCCGGGGAATTGAGCCCACGCTCTAACCACTACGCCACGGAGGCGATCATTATATCTCATGAGGACTGTTACGTCTACTACGTCTACAACGATGTACCTGTCTTACATCTACCCCCCAAGGACCTCGGCTTCATCGTAGACAACCCTTTGGGCAGAAGATCTCCGTCACATGCGATTATTTATTCATGGCTTCTAGGAAGCGTTGCAGACATACAGTGTCGAGTTATGGATGCAGGAGAAATTACAAGTCGCTACATAATGAATGCCCCTATTAAAACACGTCGGCCCGCAGTACCGTGCCTGCTTTTCACGACAGAGACGTACCTCGGTCAGGATAATCAAGACTTTCGTCTAACAGGAAATGACGTAATCCGCGATTTACATCCGGGCTATCAGTACGACCCTTTCGTGAAGCCAATGTTTGTATACAACTTGAGATGCTGTTCAGACGTGGCTTATGCTCTGTTTTCCACGTAATAAATATCTACTGGTATTTTACTATATAACGAGCTGGCGAATATATCTATAGCAATAAACGAGATTCTAAAAATGAACACCTACATGTATAACTGTAATCATTTATAGTCAGACTGTATACATGTACCTATTTCTCCATTCTGACAGTGAGCTGCTATTCATGTGTAAACAATAATTCTTTGATATTTTCGTATAATTATATCGTCACACTGCGCTAAATAACCACAAACTCTATCCAATATTTAGTCCATCTTTCAAATATATATTTAATATTGTTATTGTTTCTCCGAATGAACATAATTAACGCTTGAGTACACTTGATGATGATCGTCGTTTGTGTAACTAGTCGGTTGTATCTAGCAACACACTTCATTAGCCAACCAACATACGTAACGTATTATAGTCCTTTAGTAACTATTAGTCACCATATTTATTATATCTGAAACACATACGATTATATAAATACTAAGTCTTAAGAAGTTCGATAGTACTAAGAATGTGCCTAACTGGTTTTATGCTTATGTCAATTTTAAATATATATTTTCTGCCTAAGAAATTCTTAAGTTGGAAAGTTTCGAGAATACAACCCCAGGTCAATGTATCACTGTGCAAATATTCCTTTCAACTCCATGGGGATCATACAATAGAGTTGTTTCTGTGGACATTTTCCAAGTTCAACCCATTCAATCCAGACCGCTACAGATGTAAACGTAACGCATTCTGACATTGATTTTCCGACTTGGTTTTCTACACACTTGATTAGGTAATTATGTATCCAATCAATGGTAACTCACTTCCTCTAGCCTGCCTGAATAACGTGCTTTGTGTTTTCCCCGTGTCAATAATATCTTGGCAGTCATACCTGGAATAATCTGATCTATATTACTTTTCCAATTTTACCCAACAAATTAATATTCAGAAATACATTTCGAAGTTGAGCATTTCACTGGGAGGTGAAATTTGGAATCAGCCACCTTACTACTGTCCTTAGTACGAGGGGAATCTGATCATCGTGGATGCGACGTGTTCATTATTTTGGCCGAGATGGATTGAACAGAATATGCGGTTCTCAATGCACATTTGTTCTATGTGCTTCTCTAGTCATCTAGTCTTTGGGGATAACTCAGTCTGCGGGTTACAGTTCTCTTTCAAGGTTCTCCTGAAGTATGTCCGTCCGTCCATCCGTCCGACCGGAAGTCGTTCATGTAAACTATTATATGCGTATTTGAAACGTTACATAATTAGTACCTGGATATTGAGCCTTACTTGTAATTACGAGCAGATGGTGGCAACATATTGGACTCATGTATTCTATTAATACACCGCTATATAAATTGATCTGTCCCCGATCCACAAACTGTCGTAGCTACGATAGATTTTCAAAGAACTGACGATTGATTGTCAAGATAATATAACTCTATGATCACCTCCCCACGGTATCATTTCACAAAGCTTTCTTAATCGCCGAGACACTGGTACGTACCTAGTATGTAACGCTCTCTTTACAGTGTATTAGCCATCGGCAAAGAGAGTGTTGTGGTCACTTAGTGGATCAGAGACCTTCGTGAAATGGTACCCCGGTGTGTATTCTTACTATAAGTGAATGATGTCCACGGGCGAGTGTATTAGAAGTAGTCTGTACACTTGTATATTACATCTTACACCAAATGTACAGGAGTAGATTAGTCAGGACCATACATCAAGAAGCCTCGTAGCAGTTTTTCTAGAAAATAATGAGGTGCAATATGAACGTGGCATTGACTAATGACTTAACGCTGCGGTTATTTATAATAGCTAAAACTATCTTACTTTAAAAAAAACTAAAAAACCGTAATACCGTATTGTAAAAGTGTTATTCCGAAATCAAATACTAGTATACATGTATGCATGTGCCTGTTTCATCACATGTATGTCAATAGATTTATATTCTCCAATCTTAGGGAAATGAATCAATTTTCTCTGGGTTTAAGTCCCACGTGTGTTATTGTTTGATTTTATTAGACGAATTACATGATAAGAAATGCCATTGTTTCCATCAAACCTGATTGCTATAGAACATCTGATAACCACGAATCTGAACTGTCTGGATGCCATGCCATGCCTCGACTAGTTGGCAACATTCCCATCCTCACAGGCTCCAGAGTTTGTAAATTGTTTCGTGTGTTTTTAAATAGTAATATTCATATGACCAACTTCTTCCATTACACTGAAAGTGTTCTGTGATAATGAAGGGAATCTGACACTAGTCATAAACATGCATCCTTGTGCAAGCACCTCCGCAAATAAACCACGGCAGGCTAAAGAGGCTATAAGGCCCTGGAATTGCCCACATAATTGATTCTGCGTGATATCTCGCCTTCAACGTACGACGCCGCGTCCGGGGATCGATACAGTACCTACTCCTGCCCAACCCCCACCCCCCCCACCCCCACCCCCACAAGTAGCTCCCTCCACTTCTCCCTCAAATCAACCTCCTCGTGTCGGAATATCATCTGGAAGGTTTTAATTTAACAGCTACATCTATCCAATGGCGCATTGTGGATTCCATTCCACAGAACCGTTGTAACCAGTATTTCTTGAGCGGTAAACCATTACACACATACATGTTTTTAAGTATTACTTCAATCTTAAAATCCCAAACTGCAAACACATCCTGGACCTTTCGGAGTCTATATTATACTCCGGACAATGTCCAATGACCAGTGGCATTAGCACCCCCCCCCCCCCACTCCCCGACACACACACACACACACACACACACACACACAAACACACACCGAAACCCGCGCCTACATAACTTTGAGAAACTCGTGTTTAATTGAATACATCGATTCCTCTGCTAATACCACTTGTCTCACGTGATGGTTCAATCACAGGCACTTGAATCAGGCCAACGGTTTAATATGTTTGTTTGAGGGTACCTAGTGATACTAGTTTGATAGGGAAGAGGGTTTGGTGGGTTGTGAATCATATCAGACATATTCAAAGCCCGACATAAAATAATAATGTCTCACTCACACAATCATATTCACTGCATTAATCATAATATATAAATGTAATGCCATGTGTATCATATATAGCGTCTGTATCGTTCATCAAGCAGGTGTAATGTTTGTTACTAAAACATGTAATTATATTATATAATAACATGTACATCCATACGTACATCTCTTATTCCAACTGTGTCATGTTTTTACTATTAAATTTGAAACCAGTAATAGCATGACGTTTCAATCAGTACAGCAAACATGTCTGCGTGACTTTTGAGAAATATATCATTGTGTTCTGTTCTCTTCTTGAAGCCAAACATGTTCTCATTGCACTAATACAACACATAATAAAAACATTGTGACATAATGAAAACATGACATTCAACAAAGACGTACACGCATCATACAACAGACGAGTACTCACCGAATGCATTAATGAACCTGGCGCTCATGAAATACGCCAACAGCTCCGATATGTGGTTGATGACAGACGCCAGACCAAACAGGGTCGGACTTCCGCCCAGATCCTGCAGATGCCAGAAGAGGAACGTGAAGATGATGCCGATCCCGAAGCCCATGAACCAGGCAATGAACAACACGGAGAGGTACTTGTACGTCATCAGTATGCGGATGACGGCCATCCACTTGCTCATGAACGGATCCCCAGAGTAGTCGTACTCTCCAGGATGCCCGTCAGCCCCCGGGGCCTTCAGGGCATCCGTCACCATGTCCCCGTCCTTTCCCAGGTCGATGTGCAGGGGTCTGTCTGAGCCGGGTTTCTCGCTGTCCTGGAAGGGATCCCACTGCTGCTGCTGTTGTTGTTGCTGTTGTTGTTGTAGCTGTTGTTGTTGCTGTTGTTGCTGCTGAGGCTGTGTTTGAGGTTGTGGTTGAGGTCCGCTCGATTGCTTCTGCTGTCCGCTCCATTGCTGTTGCTGCTGCTGCCCAAACTGCTCCTGTTGCTTCCACTGCTGCTCGCCATCCTTCTGATTCTTTATCTCGGACTGGAAGTAAGCGTCGTCATCTTCCTCTTCTATCAGCCGAGTCCTGTCGACCTTCTTCACGCCCGTCAGCGTCTGCTTCACTTTGTCCCTCACCTTCATGGTGATGTCTGACAGCTGGATTACCCGACTTTGCCCCATGTAGTCAAACCGGAATTGTAATGCCGTTATGAACGCGCAGCTCATGAGCACTGTGAACACGGCGAAGCAGACCGTGTAGTTCTTCTCGGCCTGGTGCTGGGTTCCGCACGGGTGTTGTGGGAAGGTGGTGGAGTGATCCAATGCAAGGCCGACGAAGAACATGGACAGACCCCACCCCAAGGATCCGAACATCCTCTGCCGTCCGTAGTTCTCTGTATCATCTCCCAGAACTGCAAGGGTGACCGAGTCCGCGAAGGTTATGGCGGGTGCGCTGAAGAACTCTCCTATAACCACCAGCAGCAGCAGGATGAAGAATACCTCTTGTATCTCGTCCTCCTTGTATACAATCGTGCTGAAGGGAGGGTGAATAAGTCCGATAACATCCGACTCGTTGGCATTGGCGTATTTGGTATGATCCAATCGACGAGGACTCTCATGGGTGCCAGCTCGCTTGTGGCGGAAGACGATAACTTCGCGGTCGTCATGCTTGGATAGGTACATATGCTTAGACAGACTCAGATGTTCTTCGTGGTAAAATGACGTATCCCTCTTTTCTCTCCAATTTGGTGAAATTAACAAGTCGTGCGTGCCATTATTGTGGATGCAGCGCTCGGCGGGGGGCGTCACGAAAGCGATGGCAAGACAGAACACAATCCAGCAGAACAGAGAAAAGAGCAGCAGCTCCTTGGCTCGCTTGTACCTGTCAGCGATGCCACCCCAGAACGGGGCGCTGAGAAACTCGATGAACGGCCGGAATCCTATAAGAACGCCGCTTTGACCCGGGTTCATGCCGAGCTGTTTGAAGTAAATCGCCAGTAGAGGGAACAGGGAACCGAAAGCCCCGAAAAAGAAGAAATAGAACAGTTTGCATATCAGCAGGTCCCGGTTGACGACTGTGAAGAGGGTATCTATGAGGTCCCTAGGACGGTTTGGCGGGATGGCTCCAGAGTTGAGCCGCTTGGCCGTGTGTGTATACTCCCGTTCATCTGTTGCCTGATAACTGCCGTCGGTAGCAGGGGGCTCCTCGCTATCCAAATCAGTAGCCATTTTGTTCCAGCAATTGGACTAATATCCTTCGAGAATTGATCGAACGCGCATGCAAGCCCCGACTGTAGACGGTCAGCTTAACTGAGCATGATGGCGCCTACCTCCGCCAGTCCTACCCACCTTGTTGACCCTGAATGAAATCACAGCTCGGGTAGACGGCCAGTTGTCAGCAGACGACACCTAGAAGACCTCGATGGAATTTCTCATAGACCGAACATATTTTGGCGAGAATACTAACACCGATGTTCCGCATAAACCTCAGCGTCGTCGAAACTCTAGTAAGATCCTAGATGCGCAGGCGACTAGCTCGGGCGGGTTTTACCAATAATCTAGTGCGCTATTTCCAGAGTTGCCGACCCAGGCTGAAGCTAGGCCGGTACTGGCTAGGACTCCGCAATTACACCGGATCGATACAAGACTAGGCAGCTATCTACGCCTGGATGAACAGAAGGAGCACGAATTTCACATCGGAGGAACCATATTAGACAACGTGAATATGGATTCAACAACAGTTGTATATCGCAGTTTCTGTAGAAACCGAAATAAAATGAACATGACAATAGCAACCACTGAATAGTCGCATATAAACATGTGTATATACCTAGTTATTTCACTGTCCTCCCACCCTCCCCAACACCCCTACCCCCGCCCCCACAACCCTCACACAAAAGATTCGTCCGATTCCAACAGGGACTATTTATATTTCGAACGGTTTGATTTCAAATAAAACGTAAATTTTACAACCTACAAGACTTAGGTATGTTGTCGAATTGCTATCGGTTTAGATATCGTATCGAAGTTGTTAAAGCTATACCGTTTATCAACACTCATCGTTCGAACAGATGTGGACTATCTCCCGTTGTAATTAATATCCCCGTTAAAATCGTAATGATCTTTGTCATCAATATAGTAAACAGACAAGCGTGCGCCTGATGAGGCCAATATAGACAACACGTATTTTCCATTCAACAATGTTCAATTGGTGGACTGTGCCTAAATCTTTGTTCAATGGATCCACTATTGTCCATTGAGTTTTGAACTACAAGTGCCATTAATATTACTTGCAACCTGTTTCTTACCTGGAAGTAAAATTGGTCGATTCAATACGGTATTGAATGTATACAGCAAACGCCATTAGTAAGACACTATTGCCCGATATATCAATCAGATAATGAGGGTTTCTACAGTGGATGGATAAACAGTTTCCATGGAAACAATAGAAACTATAGCTTCATCATAGTTAATTAATATATTTAGGCCTAATTAGTTGGAATATTATTTCTTGAACACATATGCTGCACGAACATAGGACACGAGACGAAGCTATCGTTATGTTGACATGAAAGTGATATGATAGAGTAAATTTTAATCCGAAATACTCATTTACAAACGCAAGAGAGAGAGAGAGAGAGAGAGAGAGAGAGAGCGATAGAGTGAGAGAGAGAGAGAGAGAGAGAGAGAGAGAGAGAGAGAGAGAGAGAGAGAGAGAGAGAGAGAGAGAGAGAGA
>JAULBO010189827.1:0-13328 GCA_032355325.1 Clypeosectus delectus
AATGTTAACACCCAAGAGCAATTCGTTAAATTCGTTAAAGTTTTATGCTCGCTAACATTTTATGATTTACAGTATATGCGTACATGTATGTACATGTACTGTACTACGAACATTCTTCCTCTGTTTCTGTTTCTCAGACACAAGCACATCGAGTGTGATGTTATAACTATACGAATATTGTCAATTTATGCAAATGTATTTCATGTACAGTATATATGTGTATATATATAATGTGCGACTATACGGGTGTACAAATCTCGTAATTTGGTATGCTTGTCTATGTGGTGGTGTCCGCGCGTTTGTTAATGTGTGAGGTTGTGTGTGTGTGTGTGTGTGTGTGTGTGTGTGTGTGTGTGTGAGAGAGAGAGATAGAGAGAGAGAGAGAGAGAGAATATGTGCATGAACGCATGTGTGTATTAATTGGCTTTAATTGTACACATATATGATATATTATGTAAAATGTCGATGCACAAACAACCCACGATTACAACAGCCATATATGCTACGGCTCTAGAAGAGTACACGGTCGATGATTGTACTTCTCTAACCGCGTTACTTGTTATATTATTGTTTCTAAACTACTTAAATGGGTTTGAATTATAAAACAGTTGACACATAATATTATTTGAATAAATTATGTATTATTGATGCATAGTATTGTTACGAATGAAGTATGCATTACAGTTTTGTTCAATTATAAATGCAACATCAAATAAATCCAAGTCAATAGACGACAAATGTATGCCTTGTCATGATGAAATATTTATGTATCGTATATGTTCTTTTTCATCGAATAAAAATCACATTTCATCCAAACATGTATCTGTCCTGAAATGAAAACATGATACATGTAACAAGCCTTTACATGTATCTAGCGGCGAATCTGGACGTCACGATGTCCCATCCCATTTTTAAGGGAGTGCACGCGACAGCTGTTGGACGCTTGTCATTGGATGTTTTATTGCCCATATATTTCTCACGTGCGCGTTCATCTGGATAATGATAAAGAGGAGATTAGTTTTGTAAGTACAACCCACGTGTCGGGTGAGTAGCCGACAACAAGCATAGGTCAGCCCTATACATTTATATATATAAATATATATATATATATAATCACACACACACACAAAACCCTCCCAACCGCAGTACTTCCTCACCCAAACAAAGCGCACACATACACGCGTGTCATCAAATTAAACACTGTGAGCTATTTAATAATACTAGTGTATCGTATACAGTATAAGGGCGGTAGACTATCAATAGTCTCAGAGGATGAAAGTAAATTATTTAAAATAAATTCTACTGATGGGTATATTATTTATATGAAAGGAGCCTCTGAAAATCTTGTACACAGACTATAAGGGCGGTAGTTGTAACATATTTAACAACATTGCAATCGGGAAAGGAACTTTATTGTAATCAAATACAAGTAGTGTGCAATCTTATGAAATCTCATATCTGTATTCTAATAAATTCTGTAATAGGAGTCTGACAAAAAGGATAAGAGTAGAAAATTAATGTTCAATGACAATTGCAGCTGTACTGTTTGAGTAATTTGATAACCCAATTTTTAAATCGGTCAGCTATAGTAGTATTCGTTACGGTCACCCTTCCTATAAGTCGCTACAATAAATTATTACTCATTCCGGCGTGACCGAACGGTTTGCCTTTGACGAAACTATTCCCTGCTAGCTTTGACCACTCCTAGCAAATCCGACAAAGGCCCACGTTTTCGGGGTCGTTTAGTTAGCCCTGTAATTTAGCAGTTTTTCTTCAGTCTCAATATTATCTGTCGACAATACATTCGTACTACATTAATCAAAAATGGGATCAGATTTCTTCTGAAATCAACTTAAGTCTAATTATACTGAAGTCATGGCAGCTCGTTAAGGGTTATTCTTGTACGGGGGCCTTTCACTAACAATGTTTAGTAAAGTTAGCGTGGAATCCGACGACCCGTGATCCAGCAATAAATAAAATCTCCGATGTCGACAATATTCTGGGTAGACTTCTTGAGCTACATGTACATAACGGGTACGTACATGTACGTGTAGATATACTCGACCATAGTACGACCATTTAGCATAAATACCAACGCTTTTGTACAACCAAACATGGTTTGATCGTCCATGCGGTAGAGGGGTTTCCATAGCACCCTCTACAGTAGTTTCCATAGCACCCCATACCCCACACCCACTATCTTCATGTTGTACAACTGCACAACCTCTTATCATTGGCCTGCAGTGGCAGAGGGACAGAATCTAACACTGTGGGTCAAATTTGACCGAAAAAACATTTACGCTTGCATTTATCAATTAACTTAATTTCTTGAATATCGAATATATATTTATTAATGTACAGGACTAATATTTATTTGAGAAGCGGGCCCGCCGACCAGCGTCCTATCGGGAAGAAGGTAGACAAAGGGATGGACAATGTCTGTCCTCGTCAGTATATGTAACTGTTCTAGAACAAGGGTCGGCAATCAACAGACTTACACCAAGTACTGCGTCCGCCCACCAGGAGACCTTTGTCCATCAGGAGACTTTTGTCCACTTGTGTCCACCCGTGTCCATGCGTGTCAGGTGCAGCTGGACGGGAAGGGCGGCCTCGAGAGGCGTTGGGGTGGACGTTGGTGGCGGCCGTGGATCCAGCTTTGCAATCTAACACGTCTCCTACGGCTGTCCATGGAATCAGATATTGTAGGTATTGAAATTCATATAGCTACAGCTGTGTGTTCCCCGATGGAGTTGGTACACCCAATATAAAACACCGTCTGCCACGCCCCGTTCTCCAAGCCTACCATGGTGGAAGATGAGGTTAAGGTCGACGGTGACAGAAACGTCCGTCAACCCACAAACAGCCTCGGGCTTACTGTAAACATATTTGCTGATTGCTGGTTTAGTCCTGGAGGCGGAAAAAAAACATCCACGTGCTGGGGTGGGGTGGGGCGAGGCGTGAGGGTAGGGGTGGGGATGGCGTGGGCAATGTAAAAATGTATGCTACTAGTATGTATGTTATCTACAGGGGATGATACACAGTCACCCAGTTTGTCTAGTATGTGTATACTAGTAACAATAACAACACATTGTAGCAATATCATAATGTATATGTATGTACAATCATGTACTAGAATTAATATGTGTACAGACCCTGTTCTCAACCAAATACTCCTATTCCAAATCACTCCCATGAACAAAAGTAAGTCTAGATTTTCTGGGGAACAGGAGATTTTCAGAGGCTCCTTTCATATAAATATTATACCCATCAGTAGAATTTATTTTATATAATTTACTTTCATCCTCTGAGACTATTGATAGCCTAGTACTAGTATGTGAAGGATGGCATTATGACTATCAAGGGTAATAACAATGTATGCATATCAAGGATGGCGTAATATGTCGAGGATACCGTCATCAAGCAAGATCGATTATTCTTTAAAAAGACGTCAGATTATTCTTTCATTTCATTTGCATTATGAATTTTATTTTACGAAGAAATATTTCAAAGTAACAACTACATGTAATGTTTCATTGCCAGACTGACCAGCTATCGAATGCAAATACAGCGATGATACAAGATACTATAAGAATAGAGCTGAAGGCAAGATGTCACCCATGCGCACAATGGCCATTAGATGTCCTGATGCATTTGATACTGGTCATAGCAGAGCCTTCAATTATTATTAGTTACGGAGACAACGGTAGACAACGCACACAGGATAGAGAAGCGTCCAGTCTAATGCCACACATGAATGGGCACATGCACGTGTATACTGTGTCAGAGATCTCCAAGCACATCTGCCAGAATTCGCCACTGCGCACTCGCTTCTACACAATAGAGTTGGTTCCCTGTTGGACACGCTGCGCATGAACATTTTCAGTAGACAAGAGCCCTTATTGTATGTAGAGATTATGTACTCGGGATGATTGACGGGTGGGGTGGGGGGTGGGGGGGGGGGGTAATAAATCAGGGAACGTTTTCCGCTGCATCTGTATAACCTTTAAATAGAGCATTTATTCTGAACATTCGGTGCGTTCCGTCGGGTGTTCTGTTTCTATATTTCAACAATAACGTGTATTGGCCTCCTGTGCGTTATCCATTCGTTTGGACTTGTGCTTTAACGGGAGGATTTGCGATATTGAGGAATTGGGAATGGTCGTTTACAGTGGGACATGCTGTTTTGAGATTACACAGGAGTGGCCGCTTGCTCTTTGACAAGTATGACCACCCTGATTCAGCACAGCGGTAAATGTTAACCTTGTGGAAGTTAAGTCTGCACTCAAGTGTCCCTCGAACACAGCTCTTTCTTATATATAGTAGCGCTGAATAGTATTATAATAGGAGGCCCGTATGTTGTACCTTGTAACCTTAAGTGTTCATACCTAGTACCTCGCTTTATATGCCCTTCTCCAACACCCCACCCCCCTCAACTCCCTCACCCACACCCCTTTTCTTAATTTCAAAAGACTGGGCTCCTGTTATATGAATAGAAACAGTAAACTAACGTAGCGTTTCCAACAGCGAACCCACCAATACCTTACATTGGTCCATCAGCGACCCCTGCTGGAGGTTCAACACACTGTGTAACAAGAACCTTAATTTAAGATGGGATAGATCTCTTAGTCAATGGTATACGTTACCACCCCCTTTGCCAGTCCTAAAATTGTGCTGTAATATTTTCCGTAGGACGGTAATGCTTATAATTAGGTTGTACGGCTTTCTGTAGCCGGATATTCTGTATACGTGCACCCTCAATTCGGAGCTGACACCCGTACCAATATCCTCCATGCTCCTATTATATCTGGAAGCATCAATCACTGCTTTCTTCTCCAAACCGTTTAGCAACGCATAATGACAATGACTACAATATCTATCTCACGTATCATGTATAATCCGCTCCCTTCCATCTAACCTGTAACCCCGAGTCTACATGATATTTATTTTTTTAACAATCCAGCCGTATTAGCATTCTTCTATCTCACCTCCAACACGTCACAAGCGTTCTCGTGTTGCGATCGCTGTGATAACGTAAGTGTGTGTGGGAGTTGGCGAAGCCGGAGGGGGCTGCTTATGTTCTACTGGTTCCCGTATACGAGGAACATTAAAGAGCTGGAATCGGAACATGTTCTGGTTTCCGTCGCGTGCTCGGTAGCCCCTCGCGACCTGTATTATCGTACACATGTTGACGAACACCGGGGTCTGTGATTTCTTAGGCGGTAATGAAAAGGCACTGCTACAACCGTATGTTACCGACGGTATTATGTGTGTACAACCCCAAAGAGTCATTAATTGCCGCTTATGTAGCGACGCTGACGGACGGTTCTATAGGGCCCATATGCTCATGAGTTGATATGTGTTACAAATATGTCGGATATTTCGCGATCAACGGCTACAATTTAGCAGCCACAATCTATCATAAATACTAGTAGTTGAACTGTAGTTCATATGGGCCCACATGTATAAGATACGTTGATAGATACTAGTAGTTAGATATAAACAGTATTCATACTGTACTATACGAAGATTTCGCACAAACTAGATTCGTATGTTTAAGTTGCCAGTCATTTCAATGGGATTCTTCCGGGTTCGGGTGTGATACGGAAACTGACTAGTGAATAGCTGAATAATACCTGGAGGCTCGTAGGCTATAATACAATGATTATCCAGGGGTGGATCCACATTTGTATTTTAGTGGGGCGGGGCGAGGGGGGAAAGCGGCAAATAAGTTTAGTTTAGATGTGCTGCATACATACATGTATCACTCTTTAATTACTATAGTAGTGTATACAATCGCACACACACACACCACACCACAACTCCACACCCTAACCCCACACCCCAACATACACACACACATTCTGTTGTATGTATTTCTTTATTTTCAGGGGAAATAACAACTCAATTACTATAACACTACACTCACTCTATTGGAGTTAGTTCCCTTTGAGTTGGCAGTTGAACGCAATATTCTCCAATCGATACTTGTATCTGCCGTTCTCTCATCATTCCGGGCGTACGTCTCTCTCACGACTAACACAGCCACTAGCACAGATCTCTCTACCAAGGAGCACAACTATGCGTGAAATATTATTCGTCTTTTAAAGTATACTTGCATTGCTTAATCGCACATATTTAACCATATGGAAATGTGAATTTCCTTTACGGTTTTAAATGAAATAATATTGCTTTTTAAAAGGGTAATTAAGAGATAAACAGAAACATGTTTCTGTGTAAAATGTGATGCCCGAAAGCGTGGATACTTGAAAATATAGCTTAATATACTAGTATTACATTGTATTTACAATAAAAACAATTACGATATGCATGTACCCACTACTGAATCTTGTTAATTAAAGAAAGAAGAGCTGGGGCCCTATTCTCGAAACTTCTTAACTTAAGAATTTCTTAGTCAGAAAATATCTCTATTAAATTGTCATAAGCAGAAAACCAGTTAGGCAAATTCTTAGTAGTTACGAACTTCTTAGGGCTTAAGAAGTTTCGAGAATACGGCCCCTGGTGAGCATTAACGTATTTTAATCAGTTCTTGACCTTCTTTTCATTAAATTACAATCTCCAAGGCCCCTACAATAACATTACTTTCAAACTGCGTCCAGTACATGTCGAAAAATACCCATCATGATCGCGGTAGTAGGGAAAGGTCCACGAAGATTGGCGACTACTAGTAGTTCCTATGTTAGGATCTGAACCCGAACCGGGGACGTTGGCTTGGAAGTCTGATGTCATACCGAGCTACAACCCGCCCCACACACCAGTAACGGGAAGGGAGTATAAGTAGACAGGAGAATAGCCCGAAATTCAATCAAAATCCGGTGACATAAACTGGTCAAAGATTTAAATGCGCAACGCTTTTACATAAACACGTCATGATACGAATGCCATTCATAGCAACCATTGCAATCATCATTAGCAACCACGCTTAATGTTCACAATATATGATCTACATATATGTTCGTAGTTCATTGGAAGTGTTTTTCAAAGCTACAGTTCCATTTTCAAACCATGCCGTGTGGCTGTTCACTAAGCATTCCTGTAACTTTAGTAAGCAATTACCTAGGGCTGTAGTTTCGATTAGGTGTCACCGGAAGCCAATAAACGGAAATGGTTTCCAGACGAGACTTACACACCCTATTTTGCTAAATGACAATGCGTAGATATGGACATACATGTGGATGGAATTACAACTAGTGCATGTAGATATATTAGCATTCGCATACATGTACAGTGTATATCTAGATATCTATACATACATGTTCTAGTATACCGCTGGAATAGAATCGTGAGATGCATTGTAAACAACATTCTATCCTTCCCAGAGTTTCCTGGATATGACACAACAGGTTTCCGTTTACATGTAAAGATAACAAATATCAACAACACTGGTGCCGAGCGACTTTGCTGAAAAGTAAAGGGCGAAAGGTTACTGGGAAGATTCTAAATGATAAGGTCACCCTGCAGATAACAATGCCACGAAACCGCTCTGTGATTATAGCATGTAGCGGTTCCGATGGCTGCCGATAGGATACAATGAGGATACAGATAGCGTACGAACCTCCCCCCACACCTTGTGATGTATTGTCTTTCAGTCTGTCCAAGAAAGGACCGTCACGTTTGCTGAGAACATGTTCCCGTTGTTGTAAACACTGGTTTAGATTGTATCCACGATTTACTTGATTTATAGTGAGAAATGTGATTGCATAGAGATAATCTAACCTCATCATCTGTTAAAAAGCATGTTATTTTCTGAAAATCAAGCCCCCGTTGTGATCATGAACAGAATGTAATTACGACCAATATCCGAGAGCAGCCATGTTAAATTGCATACCTGATATTATCTTGTAGGATAATACAACTATCGCTTACAGAACTTCTACTGTTTTACAGTGGTTGCGGTTTATACGACTGATCGACTGAACAGCTGCACGATTAAGAATGAGAGAAAAAAAGACAAACACATCTGTTAAATTTAATTACAACTTTTACAAATGGTATCGCATACCTTTTCTTAAGTATAGCATCATTATAAAGTAGAATGTGTAGTTTCATATTAACGTCTGTCTATAAAGAGCTTTTAATTGTTATTAGAATTACATGCCTTATGACTATCATAATTATTCATAGTTGTAGTATTAAGAAAAGTAACAGTATGGCCATAGTGTAGTCCAACACCATATACTAGTAGATTAGCTTCATAGGAAATATCCATTTTAAAAGCGTTTAGAAAATAATGCCTAACCAACCATCGTGTTCGATTCTACAATACCATGTTTCAACTTTCAAGAACTAGTATACCATAACTTTCAAACATAACATATCCATTAGCACAATCAACACATCTACACATCTACACGCGATGTAGACGCATCTGGGGACATGTTGAAATCTATCACTTAATTGCAAAACAGACAAGTCGGGGCATGTTAAGATGCAATGGTATACTAGTAGTATCTAAGCGTCGGGATAAAATAGTTAATGCATGCAGTTGGATTGTCTTTACGTTCAAAATGTTCAAACGGACAATCATGATGCATGAAAAGCACGGTATGCTATGCCCGGATACACGAAATGATATCTACACGCATGTAGGCCTACACGTACAGATAGGGAGGAGTGTAGTCTCGTCTGGAAACCATTTCCGTTGACAGGCTTCCGGTGACACCTAATCGGGGATATAATGCATTAGATAATTGCTTATCAAAGTTACTAGTGTGTCTAATGAACATCGATAAGGCATGGTTTGCAGATGGAACTGTAGCTTTTAAATAAAATAAAGCATTTCGTGAACATTAAAGCGTCGTTGCTAATGATGCTTGCAATGGTTGCTACTGAGAATGGCGTCTGTATCGTGATGTGTTTATGTGAATGCGTAGCGCATTTAGATCTTTGATCAGTTTATGTCACCGGATTTTGAATCCCTATAAGTATACTGGGGAACGACATTAATATAGGATTTCGATATCCTGTTTGTCAATCCCTTTCATGATGTATGTTTATGTCTTGTGAAATGTCATTTGTGTAACCCCTTATAATCATGAAATAAATATTGTTTAAACCATAAGTATACTGTAGTCCCCGTGGGACAAGATGTCGCAACTGCACGAGATGCTGTTGAGCCCCAAATTAAGGCGGCGTGGTCTCTTGTGTGGTCATGATGCTAGCAGGGGCGTTTGTTAAATTGTTTCCCCCCAGCAGACGGCTTGTTGCAGCCTCGGGGACGCAGTGCTAAACTTACGCGACTGTCTCATATCCTAACCCACTTTCTTGCTTACGTTTAGAGCCCTGGCCATAATCTGTATCAATACGCGTACGTGCTACGAACCCTTTGTTTACCAAATTGGCGGTTGTTAGCCTTTCGCTCCCACATCTCCGCTGGCGTTTCATGGCGGGTGTTGCGCAACGAGGTGACGTCACGAGCATCTTCTGAATGAATTGAAATGAAATATTTATGAATGAATCACGTGACCTAGTTAACACACGCACGTGGAACTGTTATAGTTATGCTAACTGGGACACGCTTCCACACTTTACTCGCGAAAACTGGGTCAATGGAACACGAGAACACTGCATGGCATGCGCATTTAGAAATGAGCGCTCGCTGACTTCGGTTACTGAGTGGTCCTTGTCTACTGACAAATATATAAGCTACCTTACGCATGCTACGTATAATATTAGCGGGTGAACGACTCCTGTTCCGAGCTCGATACGAGCATGGAGGTTGATGACGATATGTACCACCATGCATATCGAGACGGTGGTGGATATTCGAGGTGGCAGTTGCACTAAGATCTCGGGTGTTGGCAGCTTGAGTTTCTGACGTCCCTTTAAATTAACCGGAACCTATTGAGCCAGGAGTTAAGAGAAGACTCAAGAAGTGCATCGCTCTCCCCTCCCCATACCCTAAAAATAAACTTATAGGTCTAAATAGACACTGCTGATGTTGATCGGTGGAGCCGGAACTCTATCTACGATCTGCAGATGCACTGTTCTATTCGGGGTATCAGCTGATATGGGCGAGTGCGTGAAATTGGTGTGCAGATGAACCGTTCGCACGCGCCCGTCATCTGCTGTTCTAGGTATGTTCTCACGTGACCTAGTTTACATTTTGAGAAGGCGAATTTCGATCTGAGCGCGAGGCCCGGAATATCTCCGCAAATACAATAGCGAGCACGCTGTGGCTGCTGATATGCGATGGGCTGGCTTACAGAGTAGGCGGGAAAACAAGGGCGGTATTCTGGTCCGCCCATTTTGTCTTGGGCCTTGCCCCTAGATAACTGCGCATGCGCGTAATGCAATGAATATTTATGACCTTGGAACTGTTTCACGTGAAACCTGTGCGTTTCAGTACACGAACAAACATAATATATGTTCGACAATAATTGCAAACAGTGCACACGTTTATAAGAACAACATATACGAGTATGTATTTTGTTATGCTTGTAAATTTGATTGTGCAAAAGGTGTGCAATACAGTTGATGTGTTTCGATCAATAGATATTCAATCAGAGATATTTGAACGGGGAAGAATTGTCCCTCACAACGTTCAATGTGCCTTACGACTGACTTACGTTTAGTAAGGTTACCATATTTATTGCAGTAGCCTGCCACGGAAACAATATGTAAGTGTTGATATTCCATGTGTATGTACATAAAGTATCATTGATGAATAACTGTGCCAATTTCATTTATGTCGTAATTACTAGTATGAGATCATTAATGTTTGTATTCCAAAATATATATAAAACATTCCGTAGTTAAGGTTACGAAGAGGTTAGTGATCGGACTGTATAAATGTCTGACTCTGTGTTGTTGCCTTACTCGACCACTGATTTATACCTGTCGGAAATTACACGTACGGCATCGAAGTTATACGATTCCTTTGCAGATGGTCATACGGACGGCGACTGACCAACGGCCAGTGAATCGTGAAATCAGTCAACCACAAAACAATCCGTACACTTCCGGTGTCACTGACCATGCAGCAATAGCCTGACGCGGAGCAGATTTAGTTGGGTTGTTTTAGATCTATGTGTAACTCGAACCATTGTGAGATCGGTAAAAGTCTGCGTATCCTAGCGTTCCGTCAGTCTACGATTTCTTTGACAAATGGTTTCAACTTGCCGTCGTCGATTCCAGAGATGACGCCCCATTCGTTGTATGTGTTCCCGACATTGTTCTTGGCCAAGTTTTACCAGTTCCAGAGGATGCGATATGAACAGTTTTAAGCAAGTCTAGACGTCTTCAGAATAGGGAAAAGCTAATTATCAGTGGTTCATTTCATATATTATTCACAATTTACCTTCACCTGCTTACAAAGAGAGAACGAGCAAGAGAGAGAAATGGGGTGAGGGGGATAGAGAGGGGAATAGAGAGAGAGCGCGAGAGAGAGAGAGAGAGAGGGGGGAGGGAGAGCGAGAGGGAAAGAGTGAGAGAGAGAGAGAGGAGGGGGAGAGAGAGGGAGAGAGAGCGAGAGTGAGAGAGAGCGAGATAAAGAGAGAACACGTGACATGGGTATGGGATAGGGGTGTTGTAGAGGTAGAGAGAGGGGGAAGGAGTACGAGAGAAAGAGAGGATGAGGGAGCGAGATAGAGAGGGAGGGAGAGGGGAGAGAGAAAGAGAGGTGTAGAGGTAGAGATGGGGACGGGCTAAGATCGCGCGAGAGAAAGCGAGGAGGAAGGAGAGCGGGATACTATACTAATAATGCCAATTCTGCGATAGATAATTGCTCGTATAGATGAGCATACGATGACAACTGGTTGTATTTCAGTATTTGGTTGCTAACTTAGAAACACGTACAGACCCATCGCACCCCATCCCACCCCATGCACCCCAATATACCCGCTCCGCACCCCCAAACCATGCATATTGATGTCACCATTATTATAACTGACCAGCGACAGCGAGACGGAGGGCTTCGCTTTACGGCATTTGTCCAACTCCGCGCTTCAAAAGCTGCGGACAATGGAAAACCTGTCGGATCTAAACCGGATTAGGTACACCTCGAGTGGTCAGTATATTGCCCTTGTCGACTTGTATGCGCAGTGACGATGGTATATTACTTGTGTGTAAACATGCATAGATATATACTAGCTAACGCCATAAGGATTATCCACAGGATTAAACTACCTGTGTGTTCCGCCGCTAAAGAACAACTCTCTTTTTGCGTTTGATTGGGGATGTATAAAAAGAGAATAAACACGAGATAACCCGACATAAACTGGTCAAAGATCTAAATACTAGTAAGCTACGCATTCACATAAACACGTCATGATACAGACGCCATCCATAGCAACCATTCAGAAACATGATCAACGACACTTTAATGTTCACGATATAAGTATGGTCTACATACATTATAGTGTCGTGGTTCATGTGAAAGTTTGTTTTCAAAACTACAGTTCCATTTTCAAAACATAACGGTAACTTTGATAAGTAATTATCTAATGCTATATCTCCGATTAGGTGGCACCCATGTCCGCGAGGGAACGGTGTGTACATGTACGCTTATACTCCGTTACTTCCCAGGATACGCGTGCAAAACCTGGCACGCATATTTACACCTGTCGGCAGTGAGTTGTCTCCTCGTGTTTCTAATTTGAAACCCACCAATCAAAACATGTGTTGTTAACAGCTACTGAAGATCTAAGATCACTGTTCAGATCCCGTTTCCTGGTTGGAGGCTGTACCCGTATCTGTGTCGCAGGGTGGGTTTTTTACAGATCATACCGATCTAGTGATTCGAACCCGGGTCGTCTGGGTGTGAGCGCAACACTCTACCGACTTGGCCAAAGGGATGACCCCTCCGGCCGAGACCAGTAGGAGCATCGTATATCACACACCTACATCACACACACACACACACACATCTACATGAAAGCACTTGAATAATACTAGTATGTGTCTTCCCCTTGTTGGGCGGAAATTGGGCAAGTTCTAATGGCCATTGTTGTTATGAGTGACAAAGTAGGCGTAGTTTCCACGTGTTAAGGCGAATCTGATTGAACTATCAGTACTCAACAAAGTCGCCAGCAATTCTGGCTAGTGGGGGCCAGGGACTGTACGTGGCCTATGCAAGATGAGACGAGATTTACATTCCCTATATGCCATATGATGGTTTGACCTAGTTGATATGACATGACAATTTCCCATCGATTACATATTAGTATATACTTAATGTACGTAGATAGATATATAGGGGGGATGGATAGGTGGAAGATAATTTGATAGACAATGTGCATACAATGTGTGTGTGTGTGTGTGTGTGTGTGTGTGTGTGTGTGTGTGTGTGTGTGTGTGTGTGTGTGTGTGTG
>JAULBO010189938.1:0-21912 GCA_032355325.1 Clypeosectus delectus
TGGAAAACATTAAACTTCAATTATCTGAAAACTTGCAAAATGGACTTATCAGGATTGTGCTCTCAGCACTCGACATACTGTTAAACGCAAAGAACATCCGAATGTAATGAAGACAATAATCAACCATTCGGGATGTGTACATTATTCTACAAATTAAAAATATTAGACGCTTTTAAACATCGAGGTGAAAAACAATGCACTATATTTATGTATCGGTTGTAAGAATAGTTAAACACGTACCTAATGTATTACTACTCGCACACGTTGCCATGGGTTACTAACGTGTCGCATGCCTTGTCCCCGTTTTAAGGAGACGTCTTCCCGCAACGTGGTCTCTTTTCGCCGGTATAATATGGCGAACAGTCCCGATAGCGAAACGACGGTGTGCGTCCATAATTAATAGTGACACGTTGTTTGTTGAGAGATACCTAGCGACGTAAGCTGTTTCTTGATGCTGCATGATCGTCTTATCCAATATACTGCAATTACAGCCATTCGATATGCACAATATGCCGATGTTTTGAAAATCACCAAACCCCAACCCCGATGACAATGACAAATCAAATAATAACCTCCTTGGTTTTCTACGCCAACGAAGACCCCGCTTGCTTACGTATATGACGTCATTTGACCTGGATGTTAAATACCTGGGTCAAACTATATCCTTACGATCGATCGACACCGAGATCATAATAATATGATCTCGACAGTTGCGTGTTCGTAACACCAAAACAAGCATTCGCATAGGCCTACGTGCGTGCGTTATACATCCAGACTGGGTATCCTTTCACAAATCTCTCATATCCGGTCTCCTACAAAGCTCTCGTATCCGCTATTAATAGACCATGGCGCTCTCTTTGCAGTGTACTAGTATTAACTATCGGAAAAGACAGCGTTGTACTAGAATATGGTCTCTTATATTAGTGGATAACAGAGCTTCATGAAAGGATAACCTGGCGGATCACGTTTATATAGGACGTTAAACACGTCCTTCGACCTTTATGGAACACCATCGAGAGCGTCTGATATTGTGATATAGCAAGTCAAACAAGCCCAGCAACCTATACAGTATTTTTAATTGTAATTTGTTTAATGCTTGTTATGTTTGATAATTATTGAACAATACTCTTTGTTATGGAGCTATATTATAACAGCAACAGTTGTATTGTGTGGATGCATTCAGCGTCAGAATTATTTGCATCCGTTTGCCATGTTACTACACGATTCTTAGTGTAGGCCTATCCCAAATGGATCTTTACTTGCTATTATATAGTGAATTAAATGCTTTCCATCTCCTCCCCGTATTACTAGAATATTTCATATAATTTAACAAAAATACTTCATTAGTAGTGGAACTAAAAGCATCGCTACCGCGCCGAAAATGGCAATATCCTAATGCTAATTTGTTAAATGTTATGTTTTGTTTTGTTTGTTAACCCAACTTTATTATTAAGTGCACTTAGTGTAGATAGTATACTCATGTGAAATGATTAGCGATATTCTAAGACACGATAACTAGTATATACTAGTAACTATATATAGAGAGAGATTTCTAAAATAATAGTTATGTGCTTCTCTCTACATAATATAATATACAATATTAAAAATTGTCCGCTATAGAAATGCACCTCTATACGCCTATATAGATATAAGTATGTACCTGTATGCATACATATATGCAAACACACACTCACGACCAGCTAGATTTCAAATTAATAGTTACGCTTTCCTATACTAGTACTTTAAGCAATTGTGGACAAATTGAATTATTCACGCCAGGAAGAGATGATATACTCCTTCTGATGATGAAGGAGCATTTACTAGTAATGATGATTCCATTAGCCATGACATTGTATATCGAACACACGCGAGACTACTCTTAATAATGATATATAGTGCACTCATTAGTATTACCAAGCAATAACATTTTTGGTCCAAGTTATTACACTATGATCATGTGCACAAACTATTTCACATCATGATATAAAATAAAGTAGCACTTAAATATAAATATATTTGTGAAATGTTGGATAAAATGCAAACGCCAAGTTTCAATGAACTACTGGTATGTTAACAGTACTGTTATTGAATGCGCGTGTGTTGCTTCTTCTTTGTTCTAAGTCAAATATACTTGCATGTTATATATCCTAAACAAATATTTCGCTACCTTTTGAATGTTCGTCCTTCTTAATGACGAATTATTGTCAGTAATATCATGCAAGCATAGAGATAGCATTAAAATTTTCATATGAAGTTTTGACACTGGAGTTATATACTAGTATTTAATCGCCAAAATGTTTTCTTTTGTAAATCAACAAAAATCAGAATATATTCTTGTAAAATATGAATAGCAAACGGCTATTTAAGACATTCAAGCTTAGATCGAGTGTAAATGTAACCCAGTGTCCATCATATTATAATAGCGCTATTAGATATAGACCTACTATAGAGATATAGAGATGCTATAACTATAGTTGTTTTATTATCTACGTATATATAGGCAATGGCGAATGAATTGAAATTCAGAAACTGTGGGAATTGTTTGTTCAGTACCTCTGTTCATAGTATAAGTTTCGTATATCCCTTTAACCGGCGACGCATTATATGCGAGTCGTATCTCTCTCTTAGAACCATTACAAAAAAATAGTATTTGAATGTCGTGTAACGCTTTGAGCGATATAGCAAATTACTATAGGCAACTAAAGAATAAAAGTCTCCAATTTAATTGGTAGGAATTTATATTGTATTGTTATTTGCGAACAAGCCTCTATACGTGTACAATATGACTACGGACAGATCATACACTATAACCAAATACAAACAATCTGTAATAGTAGCAGTCAAACGAGGCGCATTCTCCATGCAATTAAATGTACAGGTATGACTGTCCATTTGATGAGCAGTGTAGTATATAATCCATTTATAGATATCATGTTATCACCAACCCCTACTCCCCCTTTTCTCATAGTCACGTTGATGGCAAATATTATAGGCCATTCCTACCAAGGGAATTAACCCCCCGACTTCGCAATTTTGCCACCGGTAGGTGGAGTGAGTGGTATACGTGTGATTCTCACCGAGAGCGTGCATGGAGCAGCTGTGTGCGTGTGTGCGCGTATGTGTTGGTTTGTCTCATCAATGTGTCCGCTGCAATGTCCAACCAACGAGAGAATCGTCACCTATCTGCTCAATGTGTTTGTTTAACTCTATAGAACAATTCATTATGTGGTTTTTAGCTTGTCCGATCTCGTAAACCAAAGCGAGGTCTCCATCATGTCTATTACATTCAAACTTTGCACGAATGTGTTCATGGTTACTATTTTCCAAACTTATGCACTTTATCCACTGGTCACGTGACGATGAAAGCACCGTCTTTACGCCCTGTTTCCTGAAATCACGTGACTATTTACATAAGATGGGATGGCGATTTTATCGATAATAAACATATTTCATACACTGAAGACATGCTGATGTTGTCATTAATTTTTGTTTCAGGAAATGAAACTTGGATTCCGTTATAGTCTCAAATTTAACAAATATGCAAGTTTTGCATTCTCACCCATTTACAATGACATGATATTATGTTTTAATCGGATTTAATCGGAACAGCCAAACTATCATGTAGCCCAAAGAAAACTGCTGAGGACCTGTAAAAAGTGTCACTTTAGACTTATTTAGCATTTTACTAAATGTTATCATAATCAGGATTATTGCTCCAAAAAGTCACTGTTAACAGCTGCTGTTTAAACTATAATGACGTTTGCTTGTTGCAAGCGCAGCTATATAACACACTGTGAATATATGCATACAGTATATATCGACATCAGACTGAAGGACGTCACACAAGATCACATAGAATACGATGTCAACGATTGAAACAGTTTATTTAAACAGAACAAAAAAGAAATGTCCATGTAATTTCGTAGTACACAAGTTTACATAAAACGAAATGAGTGGCTTTATGGACTACATGTATATGTGTAATGAGGACATCGAGATGAATCTATCAAACAAACTGGCTCGATGTCACACAAATATCACTACCCCGATACAAGCCGACATTATAGATCTATATTTCAGACCATGCACTTAAGTCATAGGAAAGAACGCAACAATGGTGGACATAATGGTTGCCAAATGAACACAAATTAGTTTTAGGTATCTTCGATTGCCAACACGCGCTTGCATTAAAAACGTGTCTTACATTTTTAATAGTAACCAAATTATTAAACCACATTTGTGCGTTCTCATAATAGCGTGTAGCCTACTCTATCTATCATTCTGGCTTTAAATTTAATATCATGAAAAGATAATATTCCAAGTGTTTGAAAGATTAAAAACAACAGCAATCAATGGTCCTGTATGACGTCAAATTAATGCTATTTTCAAATACTAGTAAATCATACTCTCCCTACAATCATAAAATAGTAATGGGGTTCGCCGCTGAGAAATCCGCTGGATTTACTAGTGCCGAACTAGTCTTCACGGAAATTCAAGTTGCCACCTATAGTCTCTAGACCGTGCCCAGTCGGAATATAGCAAGAGTTGCTCCCCTTAGTATTAACTGGTTCCAAGTTGACACGCAGAGCCATCCACACATTAGACAGGATCATAGTCTACTGAGAATTTGTATTAATTAAAGATCCATTGGTGGTAAGCAAACAGTAATGACATGGACAAATCCGTTGGGAACAGGTGGCCCATATTCCTATATACATGTATATAGACCTGGAAAACCAATGAATAGGTTGTATTAAAATATCATTGCGAAACTGGGTGACTGTCTAGAGACTATATTCGATGCGCATCATTAAACTGGAGGACTCCTAATGCACAGTCGCCATCTAGTGGAGAATTTTGCGCGGCGAACGGTTCGGAACCCCATTACTTTTGCACAATAACGTGTCGATAAGATTATGTTTCTGTACCAGATTGTTTCATCTCTAGCTCTCCCTGGGAATGGTACAACTCCGTACTACGCGTACACCCGTTACTACTACGAGACTGTCGAGTTAGGTCACGTGGCCTAGGCAAGATGAGATTGTTTATGAATACCAGTATTCGGATAGATAGATATATATATATATATAGAGAGAGAAAGAGGCGTGCGAGTGAAGATTGCGCAGCTCTCCTGTAAAAGATGGCTGTAGAAATATTGTCACTGGGAAGCCCTTGTACTAAGGCAGCATATTACCGATTTAAAACAGTTAACAAACACAGTGGATTATAATTACTATAGTATACTTGTTCTTGATTAAAACAATGAAAATATCAGGCAAACATATACACAATAGTTGTAGGCTGCAAGTAAAGTCTTGGCAGTCCATATTCTTTCCTTCTCAAGAACACATGATGTGTATACCGTGCCAAAAGGTTTGCATACAAATAATATAAATGTGTGTGAATATTTTTTTGCAAACAAAATTCACCTTTTTGATTAAAATCAAGTATAAGCAAAAACATGTGCATAACATTTGTCCCTAGATATATGTTGATGCAATGTTAATGGATATACTAGTATGCCATATTTTAAGTGGGAAAATAAGTCAAACAGTACATGTCGACAAACCTTACATGATCCTTTAGTAACCTCTATACGAGACCATAAAACTCGTATCAATCGCCTCGAGTGCCAAGGCTGGGAAATTAGTATGCTATCACTGACTAAGTTACTAGAAGTAATACATTGTGTGGTATCCATCTGTCATGTGGTTCATAATAGTAGTCTGATGTGTCCTTTGCATAATTATGTAGGCTATCCGACTGCTTCCGACACTACTATGACAAACAGTCTATGCCCTGTGCAAGATGGGCTGAGAGAGTTTGAGCAGGTAAGAATTATAGCAAGTTTATACTACCGTTATGAGTGAAACATATTAGGGAATGTGTCTTCGTGTCCAGTTAGCAGTGAATCGAGATGTTGTTGTTCTATGAACGTATAACAAGACACAAACATTGAAGAAATGGAAAATAGTAAATTGTAACCGAAATTGCACACCTAGAATGCAAAAGGGACATAGCATTGCACATGTTCTAATTACATGTAGATAGATAATAGGGTAGTTAAGGAATCGTACAATTGAAATACAACATGAAACATTGTGCTCCTTTTCAAATACATGATAACGGCAACACACAAATCATAACATACATTTCAGTTGAACAGTGTATAGCTGTCATACGGCCTAAGCGAACCTTGGTATAAACAGAGGATTCTTTGCTCCAATCAAACGGAAGTACCCAATATTGATTCATTTAAAGAAGTTGTCCATCGCATATCACACATCTTTTAACCTGTTCCTTGCTGGAGGCGGCCACGGATGCCCTATGCAACAGTGAGTGTGATTCATCCAACAGCGAGAGTTACTATAGGCAACCACAACCAGTCTACTACGAAAACAAGACTGAAGTAAAACAAATACTAGTATATAAAACCAAAAATAAATTCGTACAAAAAGTCAGAACTTTCATAACCCGCTATCTACTGGATTCATCACACTCGCATTTGTAGCGGGCATCTCCAGTTGCCTACAGCAGGGAGAAGGTTAAAAGGGCACGGATCTATGGTATGGCAAGCATTAAACGTGCATTGAAGTATTTAATATACTAGTATAAATGTCATTTTCGCCGACTTCGGTACTATTTAAATTATCATAGTTGTTAAAATTCATAGCTGAAAACAAAGCAAAACCTGCTTTAAAAATACAATAACATTCATTAAGCCTGACTGATCATAATTTGTCCCCCTTTACATAGAAATCAATCAAACTTATCGGACATATTCAAACATATGTATGGAAGACACTGAAACATATTTGTAAACGTTTGTAACAGAAATTTGTTTGCTACATGTTAGGATGTTCATTTCATGGTGAACACAACACAATTTAAAGATCTATATTTCAAATTGTGAAAATTATTTTGAAATCCAAACATTTTTCAGATGAATTATGTTCATCACTTTCATAAACGGTCAGATCCTAGTTAATCCTGGGGGCGATAGTTATAGTGTGTATAGAATGAAAATAATATACGAGATTCATGTACTTCTGGAACTCATCTAATACTATTATCCTGAAAACTAACTACTGCAAGGAGGAACTGAGAAGTAACCTGTGTAATAATATTATACTGGCAATTTACAAATCCTGGATCTGACTTTGTATCCAGACTTATAAAAACAAATATTCAAAATATGGCCATTTGCCATACATGAACACTGTTAGAATCATGCTCTGCCTACAGTGCTTGAGGTTTCAGCCTTCATTGATTTCAGCCTAACATCACAAAGATCATATAAAGACCAGTTTTGTGTATTTCCGTTTGAGCTATTTCATTGGCTCTATAACAGATTGTATAGGCAATCAGAAAGCTTGGTTCATTAACTGGATGCATGTAATAGCTATTTATACTACTGCTTATTCTATTCAAACTTGACATACGTAGATAATGATTAACTGTTTTAGTACTATATATTCCAAAAACTTAAGGTCTTAAAATGTCTCTCCTGTGTCTAATGAAAGCAGAAAACTGTGTTGACAATCGTGGCCACCCGTGACTTCAAACGGTAGACGAACTCTGATTGGTTGCCAGTTTACATAAATTATGACGAATAACTAAGTTGTGAAGTTTCTCACTGAGGGCTTGCCCTAAAAATGTAAAAATTGGTCTTACTGATACAGCAGTTAGGCTGAAAACGATGAAAGTTGAAATGCCAAGCTCTGTAAGTAGACCTTGAGTAGTGATATCCAGCAAATACTAGTATATATTTCAGACATGGTAATGTATATAATATATTGTCAGTAGAAAATTGATGTTAGTAAGTGTAGCCTACATTGACTGCGTATTTATCGTTTCTAAAACTGAACTAAGAAAATGTCGTAGAGCATGTGGACAATAACAGCCTAGCACAATACTTAAAACAGAACCCATTTTGGAATATTAAATAAAGTATTAGTCTTGCCTCTAGAGACGTTATTAGTGCAATCTTGATTATTTAATAAGTTGTTGTTGTTGTTGTTGTTATTTGGGGTGTAAAGAGTCTCTAGAGACGTTATTAGTGCCATCTTGATTATTTAATAAGTTGTTCTTGTTGTTACACTTTCAAGTACGTGCTTATATCACAGCTTGTATAGTGTATGCATGTGACGTGTGTATGAGCATATGACTGCTTGTACTAGTCTGGGTATTTCCCAGTCTTTATAGTGCTAGTTCACTGGAATATCATGCCGCAGTTTGAACAAGGATACTCCACTCAGACACATTATACTGACTCTGTGCCAACCGGTCCTTGTTTTACCACTTTAATGTTGAGCGCCAAGCAGGAGAACAACAAGTACCATCTTTTAACGTCTTTTGGAATAACGCTGCCAAGGATTTGAACCCATGACCTTCTGCTCTCCGGGCCGACACTTTAACAACTACGCCACGGAGACTGTTTATTTAATAAGTACCGGTATTAGTATAATGATTTGTTAATACTATTGATGATCCTAGAGTCTGCATAGTATAGGAAAACAAACCAATACCACTGAAACAAGTAACACAAGTCATAGTACTTTAGTTATAAACGTGCAAAACAAATGTGACCAACTTAATAATTTATATATATACTAGTACATGTATATGAATGAGAGAAATATAGCATACATTGTATTAAAATTGTTAGTAAATTCCAGTTAACTTATGTCTGCTACTCTCAAACATCAAGTCGATTTCTTCCAATATATACAATATTTTTCAAGGGTCATATAAAAACATATTTGGAAGTTATTTTCATGTAAGGTGAATGTAATTTAATATTATTTTTCTTAAATGTATTCATAACATAATATACTAGTAAGCATATTTGCAATCCCATGCAATAAAGAAGTAATATACAGAATAAACTATGTCTCGACCTTGTAACCTTTGCCTTATCGATATGGAGAGGTTACAGGGTACCCTACTTCTTTGAATAATTGTAAGTAATGTAATCAAATACATGTTTTAACAACTGTGACTTTGCCTGATATTAACTTTTCATATTCGTCTGTGCATCTGAAATTTAATAACTAGAGGAGCTCTTTAAACATAATTAAGTTTAAATAATAAACAAAATAATATACAATTAATCAAATTTCCCCAGGAGTGTAAAATCAGTAGAACTTCACCTTCTATAGACACAATATAAAACATAATATAAAAGACAAACTGGACATCTATTTGGCATAAATAAATTGATGAAATGTACAACTAGATTTAATTTGTTGACCGGAGTGGCATATACATAGACAAGCAAGACAACTATTTCAAATCAAAGCAGATGTAATTTTGGGATCCAGCAGTCTATATATAAAACAAATTTGAGCCTCCAAGTTAAACAACACATCTACATTCACCGTAGTTAATATCAAATTTTAAAAACCTGATTTTGTTTCCATATTTTCGAGACAAATAAAACAATTTCAGGACCTTGATTTTTTGTCTCAAATATTTTATTTATCATAATATACGAATGCCCATTTCCACTTGTGATGATTAGATACATAACAAAAACATTGCACACATAAAAGAAAAACACACCATATGTCAGTGTATATAAATTGTGTGTCTTTAATGAAAGACAAAACTAAATGGATGGATTAACTACAATTGTGTTCCTCAGATAAACAAAATCATTGCAAAAGAGTTGTAACTCAATATAACAATTTAAAACAAAACTAAAAATGTATTTCATTTTTAATACTAATAAATAAATAATTTACTCCTGTCCCGGTTACAATATAATGATGGGAAGTTGTAATGTGGTTGTTGTCATCCTTCTCCAGAAGAAAACATGATCTCGATCAGAGCTAAAAACCATGGATATGATAGCATAGGTAGTCACAGCCAGGTAACTACACACAAGTACATCATAACTGCATACTAGTATGTTGTAGGCATTATATATTGTCTGTGTAAATGGACAATGTCCCCGGTGGCGCCGTCAGAATTAGAGTTATCCCCACTTGTTTGAGCCAAGACATCCATTAATTAAAAGGTTTGAATACTGCTCCAATGATCAAGGTTAATTTTGTCAGATTTCATCGAGTAGAGCAAATTAAATGTTTTTAGAAGATCAATTAAATAAAACATACATGTACTGTACTCAACTATAGGAAGTGTTTTTTTTTTAATTTATGATCATTAAATGTGATCACGTTCAGTAAATTATAAATGTAGATTCTATGTTACTAATAATACTAAATAAAAGTGAGCTTTATCAAATATATTAAATAAACATTTCCAAGTTTACAAATGTATAATAAAATTATAAATTCATAGATAATAAAAGTAAAATATAAAACCAAATCAATGTGAATTAAAGATCAAATTTGTGTAATTATGCAATTGCTGTAATATAGGATAGTCTCATCAGAATATTTTATATGGAAAATTCTCCTCAGGACACTGTGTTTTCTGGTAGTATATAGTACTAAGATTAAACAATGGACTTAAAAACATTAGATTAGTTCATTTCTACAACTATAAAGCAAAGCAAAAATACTTTAATTAAAAAACATAACATCAACTATTTTCAAGATAATAGTCACACATTGCAATAGAGAAAGTCAGATATTTAGTTTTCATACCACTATCATTTGTTAGTTTTACTAAGCTTTTTCTTAGTGCATAACAATAGACAATGTTACGATGAAACACTAACTTGTACTTGTCTAATCATTCATGAAAGTGTGCATCAGATATTCCTGAGTCGACAAAGGGAGATTCTTCTTGGTCAACCCCAAGACAAGGTTTTTTATTATGCGACACGTCCGTGAACGGTGAACTAAAGAACTGCACACTCAGCTGAACACATTAGCAACATTTGATGGTAAACCGCTTCAGGTGAGATATCCACTGGCCCAGAACAAAAAAAATAAATAATTGATAACTAATCACATTTATAAATGACCCAGAAATGGAAGATAGTAAAACAATGCAATTGGTATTTATTATTCATAAACATTATGAGTTAATGCTGGACCTAATCTCTGTGTATTTTCATGGGCATGCAGCATTTTGAAAATATTCGTCACATGTTCTATACATTGTTGGATGAGGGAGGAGGTATATGTACATCTCTACATGATCAATGATGTTTGTCCGTTCCATGGGGCGAGAGAGTCCGTTCCATGGGGCGAGAGGGTCCGTTCCATGGGGCGAGAGGGTATCTATACAACAGTCTCAGGCTTGGTGGCAAGACGTGCCTCTTCGTGCGCCATGTCTGCGATGTCGAGGTACTGAAAAAGGAACACCGTTGCTGTGATGAAATGTATGGCTTTCTCTTAATTGCCGTGACAACAATATATATATACAGTACCTTTGCCACAATATTGTAGAAAGCTATGGACAATTCCAAATATGTAACTTTAGCAATTGCGAGTTCATTGGTCTATAAATGGAATAACCAGTATGAAACAATTAACATTATCAGAAATCCAGTTTAGCAATAATGTTTCGGTTCTCTTTTTCGGTGGGGTTGGATTTGGGGGTGTTTTAGCCACTTTCAAGATTGCTTCACTCGTATACCCGGCGTGTTCAGGGCATGAGGAACACTGCAAAATTGGTAGTGCTGAAGGATTCATTAAAGCTGTGAGCATCTTGTTGTTGTTGTTGTTAATTGGGGATTAAAGCTGCTTTCAAGAACGTGCTCATATCACGGCTTGTATGTAGTGCTTGCATGTGTATATGGGTATCTGACTGCTTGTGCCAGTCTGGGTATTTCACCAATCTTTATAGTGCTGGTTCACTGGAATATCATGCCGCAGTTAGAACATGGATACTAGACTAAGACACATTATACCGATTCCGAGCCGACCAGTCCTTGCTTTACCCCTTTAATGCTGAGCGCCAAGCAGGGGAACAACAAGGACCATCTTTTAACCTCTTTTGGTACGACGCATCCGACGATTTGAACCCACGACCTTCCACTCTCCGCTATGCTATGGAGGCGGTCTCTATAGCCCATCTTACCACGGTTGTGTTGAAAAAGTAACTTCCACTAAAATTGATCCCCTGGACCCCTATTCTCGAAGCTTTCTTAACTAAGAAAATTCTTAGTCAGAAAAGGTCTCTATATAATTGTCATAAGCAGAAACCCAGTTAGGCAAATTTTTAGTACTTACGAACTTCTTAGGGCTTAAGAAGTTTCGAGAATACGTCCCCTGGGCAGGATATGAAGATTTGGCACCAAAGTCCAACAACCTACCAACTAAATACTGCACACTCATATCAGATTGGTGTACAAACCTTCTCGTTATCTTTGACCAGTTTCTCGACCTGCTCCGTGTGGATTTTCTTCAGCGCCTCCACCTGGCGTGAGTGTTTCATCGCCAGGCGCTTCCGTTCCTCGATGAACTTCTTCATGTTGTTAGAGTTCAACTCTCGGATCCGTCTGGAAAGCATATATCATTCCATTATTGTACGTACATAGTTGCTGTTGAAGTTGGGTATAAAGCGGATTTCAAGATTATTCTAGTCATGCATGCTTGTGTAGGTCTGCTTACACTTGTTCATGTCTGGATTTCATCTAGTCTCATCGTCTTAGCTTATTGGAATATCATACCGCAGTTTGAACATGGATACAGACACTGTACTGACTCCAAGGCAACTCGTCATTGCTCATTTCTCAATGTTAAGCAGGGGAACAATAAGTATTATGTTTCAACGTCTTAAGTATGACGCGACCAGGGATCGAACCCTTAAACTTTCCCTTCTCCACGTGGACGCACTTCATTTCCCCATGGCAGCGGTCTTAATATCAATAAATGCAAGAATCGAAAAACAAAGAAAAAATAGAGTATTCAATTACTAGTACCCTATTGAAGATCAGCAATATATACAGTTGTCTCCCCTTCTGGTTTCTACTGCAGTACATACTCGTTGACAATCCTCATCCTTAACTCAACCCAACTCACCTGTCTCTTTCCGCCTTGTTCTTAATGGTGCGGTCGTTTTGTACCATTTTGAACGATTCCATGGACTGTTTTGCTTGGTTAGCCCTCAGATCCTTATTCTCCCTGAAACAGGCAGGCAATATTTCAGTACCACTGAACCATCCCTATTCTGAATTAAACCACAAACACTGCTCAACAAGTATTCTCCAATTTGATAATACGACCTTCTGTGATGCAATATCTGTATTCAGAGATTGTTTTATTGATGAACCACCAAGTTTTTATTGTCGCTAAGTATCGAAATAGAAAGTCAGTATGATCTCCACTACTCTAACCCCATGTTAAAGTTTCACTTATAATTATAATCCATTACCCTGAGCTGCTCATAGTGCACATACACCAGCTGTGTTACTAAATCACCATTAAGATTGTTAAAAGAAAGACATATCGACTCTACCTTTCTTGCTTGTTCTCCAGTTCCTTCAGCTGGTCGTGGTGCGCATTCTCCAGCAGCTTGACAAGGAAGTCGTTCTGCTGGGTGATGTGCTCCTTCCTCATCTCGTGTTCCTCGGCCACCTGCCTCAGACACATGTCGGACCACTCCCGTGTCTGGTCTGCCACCATCTCCTTCACCTGGTCAACAGCAGCAGGGAATTAGTACACCTCTAGCTCCTTAGCCTTGCCAACAGCAGCAAGGAATTAATACACCTCTAGCTCCTTAGCCTTGCCAACAGCATAAGGGAATTAATACACCTCTAGCTCCTTAGCCTTTCCAACAGCAGCAGGGAATTAATACACCTCTAGCTCCTTAGCTTTGCCAACAGCAGCAGGGAATTAATACACCTCTAGCTCCTTAGCCTTTCCAACAGCAGCAGGGAATTAATACACCTCTAGCTCCTTAGCCTTGCCAACAGCAGCAGGGAATAAATAAATCTGAGCAAATGTCGATTTACCTTTGCTTTGTGATCTGTCACCAAACTAAGAACCTTCCCTTCTGTTGCCACTTTCAGATCAGTACAAGAACTCTCCCTGCAATGAAAACATCAAATGCCATAATAAGTCAATATTCCATTTAATAAGATATACATTTAGAAATAATTAGGGCTATAAATGTATTTCATATTCCCTTTAGGAAATTCTACTGTAAAAATCTCTTTCTAATTCAATAGTCAATTTTCTTAAGTCCACACTCGCCACCCGATTCCCAACCCAGTTACATTCAGGAGTGTTGTAATTGAATTGGGATTTAAAGCTGCTTTCAAAATTCTTCCCCTCATATTATGGCTTGCATGCATGTGAACGCATGTTTGCTTGTACTAGTCTGGATTTCCACCATTCTAGTGCTAAGCAGGGAAACAAAAAGTACCATCTTTTTTTAACGTCTTTTGGTACGACAAAACGAGGATAGAACCCACGACCTTACGCTCTCTGGGACGACATTCTAACCACAACTTATCCCCTGGTGGGTTACCCACCCTTTCTTCTTCATCTTCTTCTCCAGGGTCTTCTCCGTGGCCAGCTTCTCCTTGTCGTGGTTGGCGACCAGCTTGTCGACGACGATGCAGTGCTGACGCTGCATTATGGCGCGCTCCTTCTGGAACTTCTTCCGCAACAGCTCCATGTCCTTCTGCTGCTTCTTGAGGAGCTTGAAGAACGTCTTGTCCTGCATCAGGTGTTCGCGAGTCACCGGGTCGAATATAACCTCGTCTGCGAGGGGAATAAAAGACCAAAGGTAAAATGCAGTATTGAAAAAATAATCATAAAAATGCGACAAATATTCCTCAAGTTAGACTTGCGTTTGTCGAACTGGAAATGAAAGAGGAATCTTTGTGTGAAAGGTTACCTGTCTTACTCGATATACTGTAAATCATGATATTACTGCGACTATGATAATTATATTAATGCGACATCTAGATTTTAGACAGAAACGCGACATAAATTAAATGCGACCAATCATGCCTCCATTCATGTTGGTTCAACATCCATTCAGTAAAATGTGCATCAAATAAATGCAACTGTATGTACATGGCATTTTTTCGCATTCATATTAAGCTCGCATTAATTTCATGATTTACAGTATCTCGTACGGAGGACACTGGAGAACATTAGGAGCATGATTAACCTACAATCCCAGCCTAGCGCACAAGGAAACCCACCCTTCTTGTCGTCCTTCTTAGGCACATTGGAGAACATTAGGAACATGATTAACCTACAATCCCAGCCTAGCGCACAAGGAAACCCACCCTTCTTGTCGTCCTTCTTAGGCACATTGGAGAACATTAGGAACATGATTAACCTACAATCCCAGCCTAGCGCACAAGGAAACCCACCCTTCTTGTCGTCCTTCTTAGGCACATTGTCATTGGAGAACATTAGGAACATGATTAACCTACAATCCCAGCCTAACGCACAAGGAAACCCACCCTTCTTGTCGTCCTTCTTAGGCACATTGGAGAACATTAGGAACATGATTAACCTACAAACCCAGCCTAACGCACAAGGAAACCCACCCTTCTTGTCGTCCTTCTTAGGCACGGATTGTTGCAGACCTCGGCTGTCCCCAGAGTTGGGCTGGATCTGCCCGTTAGACGGCTTGGACTGAGCCGGGGGTTTGTTGGAAGGTTTCGACGGCTTCGACGCGTTGGCCTTCTGGACGACTGGGACGTCGCTGATGTCCTTCTCGTCGATGCCCATGTCCCGCATCTGCTGCTCGCGCTTCTCCGCCAGGGACAAGTAGGCCATTGGGTCCGACAGGGCATCCACAAAGTCTGTGGAATGACATTTAAAGGTACGATGTCGAAAGATCTGTGAATAATTTGGTTTTAGTTGGTCCTTGTATATCAGTTTTTGCAAATTGGAACCAATCCCTTAGTAACTATCGTGATAACAAAGTTTGTAAAGATAGTGCAGTAAGGAGGAACATCGCAATGGGAAATCTTTCAAATGTCCGAGATGGTTCTTGCCATGATTACAGTGGGAAACTTTGCTGTAGTAATTGCACTGTACTTATTTCTAAGAATTCAGACTCACCTCCAAATCCCTCAGGAACATAAGTTTTCAGGATGATTCGGCAGAATACGGTTGGAAGCGATAGTGGAAAGTTGCCTTCTGTTCGAAGCGAGATATGCCGATACCCTACAACAAAATTATCTATATTATGTGCATACATCCGCATGATAGCCTTTGGTAGGTAACATAGATAAATAATATACATACAAATAGGACCTGCTGAAATGGAACATTTTGGTACAATTTTAACAACAAACAATTCTCCAAATCGATCGCTGGCTCACCCGCTTGAAGGCCATCGAGTGGCAGGATCCTCTGGCCAATCAGCTTCCCCGTCTCTTCGTACACAGCTATGCGTAATACTGCTAGCTCGGGTAATACTACCTGCAGAGGAAAAGTAAATAGGATTAATGGTACGTGCTTTAATTTAAAGTTGTAAATACATTCTCCAAAATTAAATATGAGAATTAGGAAATAAAGACATGGACATGGAAATCAAGTTAAAGATGGCAATACGGACAGAGGTAGTGATCTGTCACAAACTAACTTTTCTGAAGACAAACGCCTCTTCGTTATAGACTGGGTTCAGGCCGTTGTTGGGCACGACCCTGGTGCGGAACTCTCGCCGGATGGTGTCCGTCGGCAGTCCGTACATGTCCACTTCCACGTACGTTCCGATCTTCTTGTCCGACAAAAACTGGCCGGAGATGACCTGGAACAGGAAGGAGAAGACTACACACTCGAGGACAAAGGCTGGAGTTTACCGTATTTAAATGCATTTCAATCGCAGATAAAGTTGTCGTTTTTGAGCGAAATTGGAGATAAAAATGAAAAGTAATATCTTTTTACCGCTGTAGGATGGGTAAAATTCCATTGTTTACATTTCCAGTAGAACCCAAATAATTAGTTATGTATGTACTGTAATATCTCAATTTTATATAGTGTAATAGACTAAGATGGATATAACTCTAATAATTAGAATTAGAATCAAACTCTTTCAAAATAATAATGCTACGCATATATAGAGATGTTCCAAAGACAAGATTACTAGAGCTACGTTTCTTTTGTTCATATTATAGAATATGAAAATATTGAAATATTGAAAATATTTAACACCTATTAAAGCGTCTGTGGCCGTGGTAGCCGAGACTGGAAGGGATGTGTCTGTCGGACTGACCTGCACTGAGCAATGAGCGGCTATCACACCATCAACTGGACTCTCGGAAAACGGATCGAAAGTCCTGTCGGGTCTCCTCATGAAGTCCGGCTTCAGAAGAAAACTGTAAGCAATGAGAGAGCTATGTAACAAACGTCAAATCAAATGCTATAAGCATACCATTTACAAAAATTAACATAACAATAAACGAAAGAGTTTGTTAAACTTGTATTGACAATGCAATGTATCACATACAAACATGAATTCATTTACATTTAAATATGGTGTCGTTCCATGGTTGAGTGAACAATTTCATAGAATACCAAACGAAAAGAGCACAATATTGCTCAACTCCCTGGGAAAGACATATGAGATGTGACCGTACCCACAATTCCCATTGTACTCAAACTTTCCTTGGTTGAGCTGCATAGCAAGGTCTGACGTCTGGAAGTTGAGAGACACCATCTGGCATCCCGCATTCCAGAAAATCTGAAAGTTGATGGTTGTTGTTGTTGTTAATTGGGGTTCAAAGGCACTTTCAAGAACATGCTCATATCACTGCTTCTGTACATGTAGTGTATGCATGTATGTACGTGTGTATATGACTGTTTGTGCTAGTCGGGGTATTTCACCAGTATTTATAATGCTAGCTCACTGGAACATCTTGCTGCAGTTTGAACATGGATACTCCACTCAGACACATTATGCCGACGCCGAGCCGACCAGTCCTTGCTTTTACCCCTTTTAATGCTGAGCACCAAGCAGGGGAACAACAAGTACCATATTCTTTAATGTGTTTTGGTATGATTCGACCAAGGATAAAACCCCAGAGCTTCCGTTTTCCAGGTCGACATTCTAACCACTATGCCACGGAGGTAGTCTAAATGATGATACTATGTGCAAGCATTTACTGATATAATGTCACAACTGGTCACATACTTCAAGAGAGTAAACATTAGAAATATAATCGCATGTATTGCATAATAAAAAGGAAAAATCTAAAATTAGAAGGGAATGAAAACTACAGACAACTCCCACTGTGTCGAACCTCGGGGACCGATGTATAATATCGACACCTCGTGACTATTGAGACAAGAGAATAGAGATGAATATAGAAGGACGTGTCGGGGACCGAGCACTTGGTTCGACTTATTCATGAATACAACAGAGCTCGACACAGTGAGAATTGAAATTGAAAATTAACATGTCCCGGGCCTTTAAAGCAGATTCTCACCTGCGGCATGTAGTTGCTGGAGTCCACTCGACCTCCTTTGGGGTAAATTCGACTCATCTGCCGCTTATTGTAGCTGACTAGGTTAAGGATCATTTACAGTAAACTGCAGACAGAAAGCACCTGAGTTTGCGAGGTAATTTCCTGCAGCTCAATTATCTCCCCTGTGACCAGGCAAAATTGAAAGTTGTACCTGACCCTCGAAACTTCGACATCTATTTCTCCATACAGTGCAACAGTAGAGTTACCTTACACTTATGGACCAATCAGTAGAACATCTTAACCCACTCCCTGTATGATTGATCATGTTAACCTACTCCTTTTGGATTGATCACATTAACCCACTCTGTTGGATTGATCACGTTAACCCACTCTGTTGGATTGATCACGTTAACCCACTCTCCGTTGGATTGATCACGTTACCCCACTATCTGTTGGATTGATCAAGTTAACTCACTATCTGTTGGATTGATCACGTTAACCCACTCTCCATTGGATTGATCACGTTAACTCACTATCTGTTGGATTGATCACGTTAACTCACTATCTGTTGGATTGATCACGTTAACTCACTATCTGTTGGATTGATCACGTTAACTCACTATCTGCTGGATAGATCACGTTAACCCACTATCTGTTGGATTGATCACGTTAACCCACTCTCCATTGGATTGATCACGTTAACTCACTATCTGTTGGATTGATCACGTTAACTCACTATCTGTTGGATTGATCACGTTAACTCACTATCTGTTGGATTGATCACGTTAACTCACTATCTGCTGGATTGATCACGTTAACCCACTATCTGTTGGATTGATCACGTTAACCCACTATCGGTTGGATTGCTCATATTAACCCACTCTCTGTTGAATTGATCACCTTTCTCCAGCTTTGGGAAGCTTGCATTGAAACTCTAAAATTATACTAAATTATTTTCGAATAAAATAAAACTATATTTCTGCATTCCTAGTACTTATATTTTCAAATATTGTTATCAATTTCCAAACCTACACTTGAAAAGACAAGTACAATGTAAAAATAAATCTAGAAATAAGTGGATGAACATCGGTGACCAGTATCGTGTAAAAGAAATAATTGCTAAAGAAGTTAACATCAATCATTGTTAGAGTGAATATAATAATCTGTTCGTTCATCGTAGTGTCATGCAATGGTCGCATGCAGCAATAAATCCACATGTCCTTAGCAAGCTAGGACGACATCGAGACATATATCACACTACAGCGGACGCACATATTACCCGTGCAGAGGAGACAGGTGTATGCATAAAGTACAACATGCCACGCTATCTCGGTGCCCTTCGCGCGATACCCATCCATCATACAAGCCGAAGAAGACATAGATGAGAATGGCTAGGGGGAGAAAAAAAAACGGACATGGTATGGTTACCGTTCCTATATCTAGAAACTACACGGCCGATGTGGAATTCACTTCGAAAATAAATCCTTAAAAAAAATAATCGGGCAGCGAAGAAAATAGAAGATTCTCATCTATGGAAGAATCCGTGTTTGGAGGGTTTCAAATCGGCCATCTGAAAACCAACCTTTATTCAGTAGCGCCCAAAATGTGGGAGGTTGGCTATGGAGAAGTGGAAGATAAGTTGACAGGGTTCATGCAACATGCGGTGATGGCACAGACGAAGGATACTCATTTAGTTCTATACACGTATGTTTTATCAACTGCAGAGCGGCGGTCTCGTTGAATGAAGACATATTGAAATGTACCTTTTTGGCTAAACGAAGAAAAGAAGACACAATGTAGAACATGCATTCATTCACATCAAATAAACAAACGTTTACCATGAACAACCAAAGAACATATTACGAGACTAATCTTGTTAGTGTACAAATTATTACTTGTTTTGGTTAGTACTAGTATTTGCAAATAGTTCAAATTTAATATCCTATTTAATTAATTTATTAATAATTTTTCTAAAGGATACATCATTGAAATTTATTGCGCACAAACCCAATGAACACTGTGCTAGAAATTTGCAATTGGATTCAATTGATACTATTTGGTGTTACTCTTTACGTATGTGTAAATCACTCAGTGATGGTGATATTGATCATTCAAGATATTGACCAACTAGATATTATATCCTATATCGCATATTGCTACAGATGGTTTGCTTTACATAAAGTTAATTTCAATGTTATCTGGATGCCTTTTGAGACATTGACATTGCATAGGTTAATAAACGGGGTTAATAAACGAGGTTGAATTAAGTCTGTTGGACACATTGACAATGAAACCACAGCGGTGAGTATAACATAAAACTAATGGAGAAAATAGGTCACAGTGACCTACCAACACCATCAGTAACTCAGGAAGTACATGTATATTTAACAGTTCGTAAACAATCATTCCATGCATTTCACATAAAACTACTCAGGACTGTCTTCCATTCAAGACCATTCACCGACTAGCCGTGATATGAGCAAAATACTTGAATGCGGCTCTGGACCCAATTCAAACAAACAAAAAGAAAAACATCAAAAATATCGCTTTAATCAACTCCCTTTCCCTCCCTGCTGGATTAATCACAATGAGTATTGCATTGGGCATCTCTGGTTGCCTACAGCCGGGAGAAGGTTACATAAAGAAGTATTCAATTCACGATTACTTTGAATACTTTGAGAATAGCACATAAACATCATTTGTGACACACACACACACACACAAAAGACTAAAATGATCTGAAATTGAGAGTTAGTTAATTACAGACAACAGGCAATGGATGACCAGATGACAGAACTGTGTTATTATAGAATTTTTACTCGAAAACTGATAAAACAAAATCATATTTTTTTTATGTACTACTAGTCTAGTATATCCATAAGAAATTTAGTAGTGAAGTTGTTCTGAAAAGATCCTTTCAAGCAACTAATTCAAGCACTTCGGCATTAAAAACATTTTCTAGCTTAAAATAACTAAAAAAATATATACCTATTTAAAAATATAAATAAAATTTAATCGTAACATTCTTAGTTATAGTAGATCTAGGTGATCTCCGCATTGAAAAAAAACACAATAACAATGTTAATGTAGATTTAAAATAGTCTACCGGTATATAAATATTCTACAATTTTATCACAAATTGGTTGAATATTTATATTTCCACGGACATTGGCAATCGATCTACTGTGAACATTTTGTATTTTAGTAGTAACCATGGTAATAATAGCATGCTTACAATGCTACTGACATCATAGTGGTGCAGACAAACACGCAGAATGTCATGACAACTACGCAGTATGCCAAATACACATGCAACAGATCCAAATATATCATTGAGTACTTCAGTGCAACAACCAAATACTTGCAACTTGACATGCAGTATAACAGAATGGACATTTAAAGGTCTACATTTTGCCATGACATAACAAAAAAATACAATTATGAAAAATGTCCAATGCAGGCTTTGTAAGGATACTTTACGAGCTCAATGGCTTGTGTCTTTAGATAGCCAAGACCGGTATTTTCGTTGAAAGAGGACATATGATAGTGAATGTTTCTCTCTGAAAATAGGTTACTTCACCGATACAGATGTGTCATAATGATAAGAACAATTG
>JAULBO010189939.1:0-11864 GCA_032355325.1 Clypeosectus delectus
TTTCTATGATCTAGACCATTAGTTCAGGTTTAGAACAAGTCTGAACAACATTCTGTGCCATCATCGCAGTCATACAATGGCTACATCACGCAAACAAAAGTGGCTTTCCCGTGATGGAGTGTTGGCCCAAGTTATGACGATGATTTGTCCTTTACGGATTTGGATATTGAACTGTCTGAAGATGAGGGCTATTTGAGAAATGTACCACACTATATTTACATACAAATGACAATAGGGATAATATACAATGATATAAACAGCATAAAAACGGGTCTAAAGAGAGTTTTCAAAATTCATTCGGCAATAGGATCCAGTTAACGAATAATTAATTTCCCAGTCAACAGGTTAAAGTTACTTTGAACGGAATTGTTGCGTGTGGGCGAAAGATTCCCGCAGCGAAATTAAGCAACGGTTTAAATGCTAACTTGCTAACTTCCATGTGTAGGAAAAACTGAAGGAGGAATTATGTTGCACCATGAACAATAATCCAGTCTGCTGGAAGTTGGGCATTTTACGGGGGCTTCAAAAATAATATTAATTATGCAATCTAATCTAGTTATCAATATTATTCATTATATTTTTTTCCGTTAATATTCCAAATATATTATTTCACTAATTCCCTTTACAAAATATTTCGATATTTGACCTTTCAGCGTATTCGATGGAATGCCAATTCCATACCCCAAGCGAGAGTTTATCACTGATGATGACAACGAAGACAAAGCTGATACCGGCAAATTGGCAGACAAAGTAAGAAATGTGCATAGTAAATGTGTACAGTGTACAGTGAGCGCATTGGTTGTCATTGATATGCAATCCCATAGCATTTCCTTCAGGAAAGGGAAGTAGAGAAAGGCTTTTCATTTCCACCATCATATGCAGTCTCAGATTGCAGTCTCATGTGAATGGGTGAGGGTGCTGTTCAACACCACTCCCATCACCCAACCTTTTATCTGACCAATCCACACTCAGTTAATGTGATTGGATTCTGTTGTTGTTGATTGGGGTTTAATGCCGCTTTCATGTAGTGTATGCATGTTTGTAAGTGCATATGACTGCTTGTGCTAGTCTGGGTATTTCACCAGTCTGCATCATACTGTGCAAGTTCACTGGCATATCGTGAATATCAGACACATTATACTGATTCTTGAGCCGGCCAGTCCTTGCTTTAACCCTTTAATGCTGAGCGGCAAGGAGGGGAACAACAAGTACCATATTTTAACGTCTCTTGGTATGATGCGTCCAAGGATTTGAATCCACGACCTTCCGCTTTCCGGGCTAACATTCTAACCATTGCGCCACGGAGGCGGTCAATGCTATTCTCCCAGCTGTTCTGGGACACCATCCTTTAACTCATAATAATGGAAGTTCTGCTCATACTAAGGCTCGTCTATCACTTTCTACATGTCTTATAATGGCATGGCCGATCATTCTTGCAGTCAAGCGACAAGTAGTGCAATACGACAGCTGTCTTTAAAACTGTAACATTCTGGGAACCCTGTCATGAAGCTCTCGTATCTGCTAAGAGATCATAGCACTCGCATATCTATTTATTTTCCTGCTACCTATGAGAATTCTGTGATTACTAGAGCTTCGTGAAAGGGTTCCCTGATCAGACATTTATGTTCTTCTCAACTTGTAAATACAACGCTGTTTTTGGTGGGGTTTCTCCATGGTTCGTGTATGATGTATGTAAACGATTGTTTCGTTATCCAGGCGTCAAAGGTTGGTGGTGGTCAGAATGTGAGTATTGGGCTGTTTGCTTTTCCTTATCAGCTGCAAATCCTAGCGTCCTGTAATCATCAGATAAATAATAGCTCTGCAATCATGGCTACCCAAAACGTTAGTTTTTTTTTAATTGTCCAGTGCTAATTGCCGAAAATTAAGTTTCGTGTACCCAGCAATTCTAACGTAACTTTAGATAGTTTTCATGGTCGATCAATTCAATAAAATAAAATGTTGTGTGTCTAAAACCACATGATGCGCAATTATATAATAAATTGAAAAAGAAAATTCAGGTTCCCCTCCAAAAGATTTCGACTGATTTTTTGACAAATTGTATATTGTTTATTTTATTTCACTGTGGGAAAAGCACAACAGCTGCATGCTACTCATATAATTATAGATCAACAACACATTGTTGTTCTTAAACAATCTCAGTCTTAGTTCCTAGTACAATGTGCATGTACCAGTAGTGTAAATATAGCATTGATTGTAATTTATAGTCTTTAATAATATCTTGAACTTCTTACCAAATCATGTTATTCAAAGTTATATTATGAATTACATACAACCCATCCTCGCACCAGGTGTACCTTGTTCCGTATACGCTACATTGTGTAACCCCTGGCACACTTAGGGGGTAAAACTCGCGCGAAATTCCCTGGTGATCTGAAAGGGACGTAAGTCCAATAAGCACTTCCGATGTAAACTTTTCACTCATTCAACACTCGCCTCCGAATTGTTTTTGTCCGAGAAAAAGGTCGGAAAAGCTTGATAACAAAGGACGTGCCACCTCCAGTCTCCAATGCAAGAAATGATAAAATCAATTTCATTGGATAGATTTGTCCCTGCATTTCATAGGGAATTTTGTGCGAGTTCTACCCACTAAGTGTGCCAGGGGTTACACAATGTAGTGTATACGGAATAAAGTACCCCTGGGGTGCGAGGATGCATACAACCCTGTGTTAGTACTCTAAGTCTAACCAAAGTTATAGCCATCGGTACAGTTGTGTTTAAATCAATCAAGTGCCATTAGAGCTACATAAGTTATTAACCATTGAGGCCACCTACAAACTGTATTACCCACCCGAGAGAACAGGTTTAGATGTATCACTGCTCTCATGGTTTATCTACTTTGCGTTTATCTTATTGTAACGCTTGTTTTCAACCAACAGCGGCGGATCCAGCCTTTCATTTTAGGCGGGGCTCATAGTGTATTTTAGTGAGGGTTATAATTTCAGTGACTCCTTTATTGCATTTTTATGATAATAAACAGTAGTATCATTCTTCCATGATGCGTTTCGGCATTATCTAAAACTTTGTTATTATCTCCGTTCCGGGTGAGCTAACCATATCCGCCCCTGAAGCAAGTCTACGAAATTTGTAATCATTCTAATATTATCCTTTGCTTGATTAAAGACAATTCCCATATGGTATTTTTGATTGTCTCCTGCAGATAGTGGGTTAAGTATGTCTAATGATGTATTATGGATCCATAGGGATGGAAATATTTCCGGTTGTTTTTAGTATTTTTAATGTCGTTCGATGGCCAAATCGCCACTTTATTTTACTTGTTGCTATCGTTGAATTGAGGTTTAATGCTGCTTTCATGTCCAATGCTATGAGAAAGCCAATCACTTGTAGATAGATGAACATATTTCCTTTTTTATTTATTTTGATATAAATCAAATGTTTAACGCTATGTCAATGACACATACACATAGCTTGGTTTGAACAAATACTCTATCTGTACAAACTCTACAATCAAACATTTACAGCCTGTATTCAGTTTTTAATAAAAATGCATCATCATAGCGTTAAAGAAACTTGGAGCTTATTTGATCCAAAAATGATATAATTTACAATATGTGTAATTGGTACCTCCTTCGAAGCGATTTACTTTTTAGTGCCTCTACCTTAAATTTACTGGCATGTAGATGATTTCCGAAAACAAGCTCAGCTTCTCAAGTGAATGTCCCTGAATATTTGTACAGTAGTTGCATGATACCAGTCTCCTTTGCTCTCTCCACACTCGACTCGTAGTTGATGTAGATCGTGGTCACCTGATCGCCTGACTGCTGCCGCCGCGTTTATTCCACTAGTCCGATTCTGTCGTGTTGTCCGTGTATGTATGTGTGTAACGTTTGCCTAACCCATGCATGTGTGTGCTTGCCATCATTACAGGTGTACAAACTACAGCCCGGACAGAAAGTAAGTAGTACCCCGTTTCTCTGTATCTCGCCGTCCCGTCTCCGTCATCCATCCCCATCGCCACATCGGAACACAGGACACGGCACATCGGCCATGCGTCATCACGACTGTTAACATGACATTAAACATGACAGTTAACGCTGGACATAGCAGTTAATTTTGCACACGGCATATTTGCAATATGTCAACATGAAAGTTAACACTATTCATATTTTGTTAACTTGGAACACGGCACATCGGCCATGAGTGGGGTTAACATTGGAGATGACAGTTAACTTTGAACACAGGACAGTGCATCGGTCGTGAGTTAATGTGACAGTTAACCGAACACAGGACACATCACATCAGCCACATGTTAGCATAACAATTAACATGACAGTTAACACTGGACATAACAATTAACTTCAAACAGAGGACATGTTGCATCGGCCATGAGTTAACATAACAGTATGACATTTAGCACTTGATGTATCAGTTAACTTTGAACACATGACACGTCACATCAGCCATCAGTTAACATGAAACAGGATGTATAAGTTAACTTTGAACACAGGACAGCTATTAATACCAGGATTAATCCCATCCGTTAACTTATTAAACAGTTAACACTGGACATATCAGTTAACTTTGTTGAACACTTGAAGGTTAACATGACAGTTAACACTGGACATATCAGTTAACTTTGAACATATCACTTAACAATATCATAACACTGGACATATCTGTTAACATCAATATTTAGACTTGCCATTATCAGTTAATATTAGGCATTATATTTCAATTCGGGGATATTTGTATCAATATTAGAACTAGCATTGGTGGAAATTCAGTCTAGTACAAGCAGACATACGCATGCATGCAAGCCGTGCTACAAGTGAAAGAATCTTGAAAACAACCCTAAACCCCAATTTCACAACAAACATGCTAAAAGTTGAATCATAAAAGATATACAATGTTATTTCATAATGCAAACAAATTACCCCCAAAACTAGCAGATGCGACTTACATCTGGCGAAAAGGTCGTCGCAATGTTTCGTTGTCTAGAACTGTTAGATACATCGACTCCGAAACTGTTTTGCTTCGCATGTTGTGTTTTCCAACTATTCATGCGCAATTCTAATTTCATAAGTTATATCCTAACATGCATTGTTGACGTTACTCATAGCAGCAACAGTGAACGTGTGTGTACCGGTACCTGAATCAAACTTCAACTCAAACATGTCTAATGACTTATACCGCAGTAGAATTTTACAGTAAGTTATACACACATCATTATAATACTTTGCATCTTTCATTTCACATTGTAGCCACTCACCATCATTAACTTTTACATCATTTTATTTGTGTAATCTGCTGAAGCACTGGTATACTAGTATTCAGTATTAAGTGCAGATTATTTCCAATTACCGTTCGTTTGTTGTAATATATTTTGGTATTTATTTATAAATTAATATTTATGTTAAATTGTCTTGTCTGCAATCACTAACATTCAAGATTTTTTTTGTGATTTTTTTTTTACAGATATTACATTTCTATCTTTTGACATATATATGCAAGAAAATAATTCGGCAATATGCATATTTCAGTAGAACACATCGGGCATTTAAGTTTGATAATTTTTTCGTATTTTCACATTTTTATGGACATTAAATATTTGGACCCATATTCTAACCCTCGTTATACATGTTTCTTACATTGATCAGTATTCAACCCAGAGGCATTTTAAAGTGAGTACCGTCAACAGCTTGTCCTCACAATCACCATTTAAACCATAAATATCTCTAATGTGGAACATAACTTTGGGTGAACATCTGATACTGAAATGGTGACGATTGATTACAGTAAATGACAACACTATTCAGTCTGACTTCAATAACAACACCATGGCAACAACAAGCATTACACCGATCACACCCACCGACTGACTTTACGTTGTCGAGTATCCGTGACGACGACAGGATATTATATTTTATTTTATTTAATACGAGGTCAACGGCCCATGTACGAACAACTTCACATTTTGGTAATTTTGTGACGGGAGATCTACAACGGTTGTGATTCAATAGAACATTGTTACATATGCATTTAAATGTGATGGCTTTCTAGCTTCTCTATGTATCTCTCGCTGTCTTCATTCTATTATTTCTTGGTCGTCTTTATTAATGATGTGACGCAGCAACGTTAGTTTTGTAATACGGCCTACACTGTGATATTTTCGTACCAATGTACTTGGCCGAGTATCTTCATCATCGGGACTCGGGAGGCTGTCGTATGCAGGGTATTTATTTAATTTCCCCATGGTTTCTTCGCTCTGCAGGAGATTAAAGGCATACTATCACAGATTAAGTTGTAGTTTTGGAGCGAATTGGAGTTAAAAATGCAAAATAATGCACATAGCATACATATACTAGTATTCACTTTTGTACCTCCAAATATCGTTTCACGGCTGTAGGGCAGGTAATATTCCATTTCAGTAAATTTCCGATAAGGCCTGATCAGTTGTAATAATTAGATGATGTTCTATAGTCTAATATTCTAATGGGAATAACTCTAATCATCAAATAATCTAGTCATAATAATGTTTCACGATGTTCCAAAGAAAAGATAATTAGAGCTTAGTAGCTATAATCATTTAAGATATGAAAATATCCAAAACCAGTGGGATATGTGTAAAATGTATCTGGTTACCCACTATACTTGTGTAGACACATCAAATGTACATACTTTCAGGTAAAGATACGTTGGACCATTAAATATGTAAACAAAGCCGTAATAGTATGCCTTTAAACATTTCTGTAACTGTAAGAGAATTAATGGTATATTTGTATCAACGCCAAATTTGAACTAAATATTGTTTAAAAAAATGTAATAACATTTTCAAACTGAAGACTTACTGATACCCTGCATGTGCACAAGGCCGTATTTATAAATGCACATTAGGAATAACTCCACACCCAGCTTCCTACCATAACACAGGGATTACCATCCAATTTCTTAATCATATCCAGCGTACATCTTAGTCAGTTAGTGCCACCTATATCCATGTAATCAAGTGCTGCCATAGTTACCATGACTGCTGTAGGCGATGAATGTATGTGTACCGTATTTAACGCAGTAAGTGACCAGGGTGCGCGGAAAATCTACCACACAGGAGTGCTAATTTTAAAAGTGTTTGAAAAAAAAAGTATTTTCTCATTACTTGGGAGTACAATATTATACTTGTAACTAAATCCACTGTTTGTTAAACAAAATCATAACCACGGATAATATAGAATTCATGCAATTTTACAATGGTTTGTATCAGGGGCATTGCTTTGTTATGGGGCTTGCACACAGTTATTCAAAACAATGTTTTTAAGTTGTTAAATTGCTTGAAGTGTGCTTATTGAAACAGGGCACTTATTACGTTGAATACGGTATGTACTTTGGTCATACACTTATTTCTTTCTAAATACATTTTATGGTAAATATTTAGATCATAATGTTGGTGTCCTGGCCGGACCAGGGTTATCTTTGACCATCCTATAATCCTTTGAATTATTATTAAATGAAACGATGGCGTGTGCAATTAAAAGCGCAGGGGACTTATAAAGTATAATGAAGTTTTGAAGATGATTTGAAATAAGCAATAGTAGAAATTATAGAAAACATAAGCATAGCATCTAGTTAACTTTCTGATTTCACGAAATATACTGAATTTGAATTTTTATTGACTCTCTTTGTTTCGAGAATTTGGGGGCAAACTAAGTTTAGGCCTAGCCGCCATTATACGTCTGGCAGATTGTCAGATATTATGAATGCTAAACGTTAGCAAATTCTTTTTCAATACTGTATTGTATTAAATGTACGGTGTGTCGAACGGTTTTCGTCCATATTTATTCAAGTTAAACAAATGGATAATTGTATGCATGGCAGATTGCTTAACAGGAGTTATCTCCCTTACACCATGTATTTCTACGAGGTTGGGAACGGTTTCTCATTTAACTTTCCCATCTTTTCTCCAGATGTATTATATGCAGGCAAGGATTACTTTGTGATGTTGGAACTTAACGCACGCCACATTGATGCCGTTAACATTTGTTCTGTTGCGTTCCACTTTTGTGTATTGAATTGATGAAAATGGTTTCAATTTTATTCATAACCTTTGCTGCAATTGTATAACCTTGACACCATCCTGGTGACCATTTAACCACAACACCCATAACATCGAGTTCCAACAGTCCTCAGTGGAGGGGTTAATATTGGAACTCAGCCTTTATCCCAAGCCTAAATACCCAATTATTTACATATAAATATATACATGTAGACTCTATATTTATTACAATTATATATTATTATTTATATAATAAAATGCCATCAACTATAAATAACAAATACAAAATAATAAATTAAATATTAATGCTATCAGTCAGTCTAGGTTAATCTCACCTTGCATACTTTTAATAATTATAACAAGGGTGGACACTTCATTCTCCCTCAGCACTCGACTAAATATTTGTAAACGTGTAAGTCTATTTTGTTTTTAAGCTCTGAAATTGTGTTAATATTCCTCCTTCCCATGGGTACAGTTCGGACCACAGATACCTTACTCTCATTTAAATCACATCTCTGAAACCCCTGAACAGAGTTATCGTAACTTTTAGAGAACAATAATAACCCCTTCCGAACCCCTATCTCTGAGGACTAACGCAGCAGTTAATATTAACTTTTTTTGAGCACTAGTCCTGATAATGATAACATATAGTAAAATCCATTTAAATCCTAAATTTTTACTAGACCTTAGGATACCTTTAGCATTGGGCATTTTGGCTTTGGCTACAGGACTAGTGCCAACATTAACCCCTGCTACGGTAGTAGAAATTTAGGATTTATTAAGGTTTTACTATAGCATAAATGTTATTATCAGGACTAGTGATGAATACCGATGAATTTTAAGTGAGAGTTTGTATCCGGTCCTCGGGCCTGTTACCATGGAGACATGGTTAGACCACTCTGTATTGCATACTGTATACATGTATCATGCTTGGTTTATCTGTACCAGCCATCTAGATAGGTTCCCCCAACCCCCTATGCTAAACATGTTTTATTCAGTCAATTTTTCAGTCAATTTTTACTATCATATAAACTCACATAATTATGTCAGGATTTTCTTCACCAGTAAAATTTCAAAGGCATCGAAAATAAACGTTTTGAAATGTTATTTCTTTGGAGGTGTTCTATAGCCTTTGTACAAATACTTTTACTGTGAACTATTGGGGAATACTTACACGCTTTTACATGTTAATTGTTTGAAAACAAATGTTGGTGTTGAAATTTACGTTTACAGCCAGTGAATACTGCAGCATGACATGGTGACTGAAAACTAACAACACAAGAATACCCTAATACAATCTCATGGAATACGCTAATACAATCTCATGGAATACGCTAATACAACCTCATGGATTTCACATAATTACGAGACCTTTTCTCGGTTCTATTTTACAGAATGTGCATGTAAAAATATTAACTATTCAACTTGATTTCATAACATAACGTTCATGTGTTTCGACATTGAAATTTATTAGTGCAATTTGAATCATGGTTAGACTTATATTTTACCCGGTGTTGTATATGCATGTTTTCATGGCGAGGTGTTTGTATTTCAGGTGTTTTATCAGTCTGTGTCTTATGACATTTAAACATCTGTTCAGTATCTTTGAATATCTATCGGCACTATTTTCTCTAGTTCTTGCTTTGCTATTGTGTGGGTCATTCAGCCTCACAGATAGGACTGCATTGCTGATAGTATCGCTGCATCGACTGGGCCTGCTCATTAGCCTGACATCAGTTGCAGTTATTGTTCCTATGTGGAGAACACATTGATAATTAATCAATGAAATAGTAATGAAAGGTCATCTAAGGTTTAGAAAATAATATTTATATATTTAAAACAAATTTAAATATTTAAAAAAAGAAAGATCATAGACTAAATATATATATTTTTAAAGTTATAATTTAGAAATCTTTTGGGGTTTTTCAAAACAGAATATGTTAAACATCAGCTGCAGTATTATACAACATTGTTTCAAATGTTATTCCATAACACGGATGTCCATTTTTATGATAAGGAAATTGTAGCTATATAGTGAGAGAACTCTAGTACATCAACACAATCTACTGCATCTCGGCTAGAGGCCATTTCAACATTTTAAAAGAGAGTTTATTTTTTTGGAAGATAATTTCTCAAGGAAATCCTCAACTGACAAAAAGTGTTAATCCAGCTTTATTGAATGTGATAATTCTATGCCAATGTATTTTGAATATTCACAGAGATGGACACGTTGATGGTAAGGCCTACTCTCTGGGTGGAAGATTGGTAGTGGGTCTGTAGTCTTGCCACAACACTGATACTGATAGCACCAAAACAGCCAAGCACTTGCATAGCTGGATCCAGTCTGTGAAAGGGGAAGGGTTGTGTGCCCCCACTGTAGGTGCATGGTGATTAAGGGTGGGCATTGGGCTATTGAAAAAACATGTAATATAGTGATTACCGGTAATTGCTGTGCAACAGGGTTGTTTTTACACTCCCATCCTCTGCACTGTTCTGGATCCAGCCACTGCGTGTACTATTTTAAACCAAAGTCTTTCAAATGAATGTCTTGGCCGCCAATGTTTCCACATTCTTGCATTCTCCTATGGTGGAACTGGTGGCCTGGGCCCGATTTCTCCAAACACAATTGAGTTTGGGATTTTCCTCAGCTGAGATTTCTCCCATTGACTCGGTGTTGTAACTTGAGTAAAAACTCAAACCAAACTGAGATTTTCCAAAAGTTATCACAGCACTGTGTCAATGGGAGAAATCTCAGCTGAGCAAAATCTCAAACTCAAGTTTGAATGGAGAAATCGGGGCCTGTTCTCCCAAATGGGAAACGGCAGGAGCTTGTGTTCTGTCATTGGACCTCGCGTTAAAAACGCCTTCAGGGTTTACATCTACAGCGTCATGGACATACACAAGCTCTTGCTTGGTCCCTTTTGGGTTCTTTTGTGTGTGTGATTGGATCGTTGTACCCTGAAGTCTCCATACAAGACTGGCGGTGGGTCACGTTCGGTGCCATTGTAAGATGTACTGGTTTTTGTTTGCAGCAAGGTGGCCAGAGCGACCAGTCCAATCAACCACCCAACAAGAGGGTAAAGGTCATGTCAGCTTCAACCACTGCCAGTGGCAGCATGGTGAGAAATTATGAATTTAATTTTCACAAATTTGTGTGCAATTTTCAATCAAACTTCTCCGATTAAGTGCTTATCCATTATGACAATGAACCACCTCCTTGGCGTAATGGTTAGAGCATCGGCCCAGAGAGAGAAAGGTCTGGTGTTCTATCCCCCCCGGTCACGTCATACCAAAAAGAAGGTACTTGTTCCCCTGCTTCGTGCTAAATGGGTAAAAGCAAGGACTGATCAGTATATTGTGTCTCAGTGGGGCATCCATGTTCAAACGGCAGAATGATCGTCCAGAGCACTAGCACTATAAAACTGGTGGAAATCCAGACTAGTGCAAGCAGACGCACGTCAATACATATGTATGCAAGCCGTGATACGAGAGCAAGAATCTTGAAAGCGACTTTTACGCCCAATTCAACAATAACAATTACGACAAAGTAAGAGATGCCCTCGTGAACTGTCTGCTTGGTCTCCCAGGGACACAACATCCACGGCGGACAGCAGCAGGGCATGGTGTTCTCCAACAACACACAGACATCATCGTCCGGGTCCACGTACATGAGCCGGTTCTAACACAGAAACACAACGGAACAATCTCTCAACTTTGTGGCTTGAAAGATGTGGTTATGAAGACACACTAAAAATGGTCAAACATTGTCAACTTTGCGACTTGAAAGATGTGGCTATGAAGACACACTATCAATGGTCAAACATTGTCAACTTTGTGA
>JAULBO010190049.1:0-13314 GCA_032355325.1 Clypeosectus delectus
CATGCGACCACGGTTTTGCGACGTCAGAAAGCCTTCCGATGCGTCGATTGGAATTATGAATCGCATCGCATGTACGCGAACACCTAATAACGCACTCGGCCCCAATTCACACCGTATTTCAAATATACCCGGTAGACACTACCAAAGGAAGAGTTCAGTTTGATTTGATTGACCTACGCAAGACCTTTGGTATTTGCTCATCAAAGGATCGACGCTTATTATTTCAACATAATATCTACGAAGATTAGTGTGTATTCCGCAAGAAAACATACTTATGTATCAAAATCAAGTAAAATACGATTTAATCGCTATTTTAGTATACATAATTGTGTAATGAGTCGTTTCAATAATACCTTGGCATTAGCACTCATTTTTGCGAGAAGACCATTTGGTAAAAATTACAACGTTTTATAGACAAACAATATCTACAGACAATTATTTTTAATCGAATTTCTTTAATTCCTGAAATCTTATATCGGACTGGTATTTTCTTAATCGTTTTCTGTCTGTCAATAATTAAACCATTTCTGTAGCGATCAGATTAACATACTATTAATTGATTTAGAAATGTTTAGAAATTTACATTTAAACTCATCAATGTCAATGATATGAATGTTAAAACTCAAATTAATAAGTATGTACTTATACATACGAATACACATAAAGCTGTACTTTATTTCTATTAGTGATCGTATATTGATACCTGAAACCTGGTGAGCGTTGCATTGATAGTGTACCGGTAATAGTGCGTGTAAGTAGACACGAGATAGCCCGAGATACATTCAAAATACGGTGACATAAACTGGTCAAATACCTAAATGCGCTACGCATTCACATGCACACGTCATGATACAAATGACATGCATAGCAATCATTGCAAGCATCAATAGCAACCACGCTTTAATGTTCACGAAATGTAGTCTACAAATAACTTCGTGGTTACTAGTATTTGGAAATTTTCTTTCAAAGTTACAGTTCCATTTTCAAACCATGGCTTATCGATGCTCATTAAACATACCGGTGACTTTGATAAGCAATTATTTAATGCTATACCTCCGATTATGTGTCACCGGAAGCTAGTCAACGGACATGGTTTTCAGACGAAACTTACACTCACTATACTTATTCCACACGTCAATGGTTACACGTTGTATATAATACACGTGTAATGCGAATCATTGAACACTAGGATGTTGCGTTGAAAACAACAGGGGCATGCGCCCATTTGACCAGTATACAGACTTGATATTCTCAATTACTGTATGATTGGGCAAATACAGAAATGATTTATAAGGCACGTATCCGTATAGCTAAACCAATTGTTGATGACAGATGGTACTTTACGCGTGTATACATGCACGTAGTTATTAGGTTAGGACAAACGAAATCAACCGTACAGGAAGCTATTTGGTTTTCATTCGTGTGCATAGCGGATCATAGCACATACATTCGTGACAGTGGACGCATTAATCCCTATGTATTTGCACGTAGCAGTAGATTTAATCCAACATATATATCACGAGAATGCGAACTATAAGGCAATATTGATGCATTCTATAACAAGGACAATCGCTGATATTGCTTCTTTGACCCAGTTCCAATAATTTAGCATCTAACATAAAAATGGTAAAAAGTACCGTATATTTTTTATATATTTTTTATTTTTAAGAATAGGAAGAACTCGTACTAAGGAATAACTGTCAATAACATATTACAGCGTATGCAGGAATAGTGTTAATGAATCGTGCCTGTTATGTGTGTAACGTGTTAACTACATGTAGCGCCATTCCTCAGCAATTCTGACTCATCTACTTCGTCATCGTTGCGCTCCTCCATCAATGGGCACAATTCACGAACTAGATTGTGACGTCAAGCACGATTACTGATACATATATGTATGATTAACTTCCACATACATTACATACAACACATGTCATGTACTAACGAGTGCATATAGTCACTGTGTATGTGCGAAATTGAATTGTACGTTAACAGTTTACGAGATAATGTACATGCATGCGCATACATTATTAAACCATTCATGTACATTCCTAGTATATGAAACTATTATTGTATCTCCTCCGACAATATTACTATAGTACCTGGTTAATGAAATTGATTCGAAACCGTAACACTCAGTTTTCGTGCTACCTTCGAGTAACCACCTTCCGCTCATACATCGAATGCACTACAGAATTACCGTATTATAAACAAGCTACGAACTATCTAGCATCGTCGGTCCCGAAGGAATCAATAAGCTGTGTCTTCTTTTTCGAGACGCGCTTAATTGACCGTGTGTAATTTCATCTCTCGGATTCCCGTCTACTTGATAGATTCGACGTGATTTATGCGGTCATATTTAACGCCCAGTTAACCATGACAAACTCAATCAAGTAAACTGGTATAGATGCTGTATTCTGCCAAGACATAGGCACATTTTGTCCTGAGTTGGTCCTAACGGGATTTAATAAACAAGGGGTGTTTGCCACCATTATTATTGCTTTTTGAACCTGAGATGAGTAAGCCAATATTACGATCAATATTGTATATTAATCCTTGTCTATTTGATTGTAGTAATTTACATCACTATGCAGCTATACTATATTGCTGATACGATTCTATATACACACGCATGCCATTGGCTTGTCATCGACTCACTAATGGGAATAGTTCATAACTCATTCTGATGGAAGTTCAATGTATCTATAGGAGAATAAATCACAAACTATTATTCATTGTATCACTCGATTCACGTCCATACAACATTTCACATTTTTTAGTTATCACAATTTGTTTTATTTATTCCTACTGAGAATGAACAAACCGGAACTTTGTTTATTCGGTGTATTTGAAAGTTAGATATATAATATTGATGAACCGATTTCATGAGGATTTACGATAGGACAATTTTATTGAGTGCCTGCGTTTGCCATGGGAGTTCTTAATTCCGTAAAGTATTTAACGGCAACGCACTAAGTATATTTATTGCGTGGAAATCGCGCAATGCGTAATTCATGAAGGTTATTCAGAAACATATTATATTCGTAAAATGCATTTTTCGTTTACTCAATAGCCTATCAATTTAATACTTAATACGACAGTATAGAACTGTTTCCCGTAATACAGCTACCTTGTTGGATACACACTATGTATAGACTCAAACCTGTATAAATATGTATACATATATTTAAACAGGAATTGCACAGGAGATGTCAAATCGATTACACCAAGACATACTCAATGCTTAGGCAATGTCGTAAACATCATAGTTCAAACGTAACCTGTTCTGCCAATGTTTGCAAGATAAAGCAATCTCACGGACCGCCACCGATGTTTACGATGACCCGACGCGGATTCATTCAAAATCCGGTGACCTAAACTGGTCAAATACGTAAATGCGCTACGCATTCACACAGTCATGTCATGATATAAACGCCATTCATCGCAATTATTGCAAGCATCATTGACAACCACGCCTTAATGTTCATAATACAATCATGTCTAGAGTGGTGCATTGGACGTTCTTTTTGCAAAGCTACAGTTCCATGTTCAAACCGTGCCGTATCGATGTTCATTAAACATAACGGTATCTTTGATACGCAATTAAATAATGCCATAGCTTCGATTAAGTGTCACCGGAAGCCTGTCAACGAAAATGGTTTCCAGCCGAGACTGACACTTCCTATACCGGCTGTGCGTTGGTGCGGCTTGACACGAGTTTCGTGAAACGGTCGCACTGTATTCCGGTCGTACAAAAAGGAGTTATTGAAACCATTGCGTACGCCTTGATGACGCCCGAGGTACTGCTCGACCAGGTGACGATATTCAGCTGGGAATAGCACACGTTATCTACCACTTCGAAGATTGCCACTCACATTATAAACGGATGTTCGCTAGTTGACTCCACGACTACGATCTGAGGTTGATTTTCACGGTGCAATTAGTAGAATCAACTTAGTATCTACACCCTGTAGCATTCGTTTCTTATCCCACGTCGACTTAGTTGAATGCTATGCAAAGTTGTTTCTTCACATTGAAGCTTGAGATGTTGTTGTTAATTGGGGTTTAAAGTCGCTGCTATGTGCACATAGTATGACTGCTTCTGTTAGTCTGGATATTTCCTAGTCTTTATAGTACTAATTCACTGGAATATAGTGCCGTATTTTGAACATGTATACTCCATTCAGACTCAGTATACTTACTCCGAGCCGACCAGTCATTAAATGATGATCGCCAAGCAGGGGAACAATGAGTATCCGTATCTTGTGAACACTTCGATCGCACCTTGTGAAAACTTCGATTGGATTGACTGAATTGAGCTGCGGATTAAGATTATGTTCCCTCATGCAACACGAAACATGTATGCCAGTAATTCAATGTAATAGTTGACAGTTTGAATCGGATTAGTGACACAGTGTGACGTAACTTTACACCTGGAATCGTGTAGGTGCAGAAGTAATACGATGACTAATATCATATTCTACGGAAACATCGCGAAGAAGTAACTACTTGATGTACAGTACTTGGAGTAGATACTCCAAACATTAATTCTCTGAGCACCAAGCAAGGAAACAGCAAGTACCATCTTTTAACGTATTTTGGTATGAAGCGGCCAATGATTTGAACCCAAGACATTCAGCTCTCCGGTCCGACACTACAACCACTGGCACTGCGCCACGGAGACGGTCATACAGGTTAGGTGTAATGCAATGCTGATAATAATGGTCTTCACCATCGTTATACACCGTATATACATGTAGCTATACTCAAATACTAATACACACATGAATGCATTTTAAGTTACCAGGCTGCTGACAATAAGTTCCGTTGTACTAGAACATGTATCATCTTGGCACCTATACTGATTTGAGAACGATAGTTATTCCGAACAGCGGCATAATCAGATACACTATTCAGAATCGGACATTCCAATGTCTTCTCATCAACTCCAGAGCCTACTTCGAACTATGTTTCAATTTAGAGATCTGATTTGTACACAATAAAAACATATTAATTAGATCACTACTCGCTCGCTCTCTCTCTCTATCTCTCTCTCTCTCTATCTCTCTCTCTCTCGCTCTCTCTCTCTCTCTCTCTCTATATATATATATATATATATATATATTATTGTACACACATCCCATATGTGGAATGACAGGAGGGTTTGCGCCACCATAGGCTACATCTGCATGTATGCTACAATTTAATACACAGCGTTAACGTATACTGGTTGAAAACACTATAGTTGAACAATTTAGAATGATTAATATCCAGTTAAGAGCGTTTCGAAGAGTATGTTCGCGACCATGATATTGTACCGGAAAATACCATGCTGATGTCTTTGTAGGCATCCATTTAAGACAACTTAAACTAATTAGCAGACAAATACGATCTTGTTCAGTCTCACTAATGTCATTAGAGCTTGCTGGTAGACAAATAGGCTATGTAAAACGTGTATGACAAAACAAGGGAAAAATTGAAGTGGCGGTTACCACGCTCAACATTTAACTTATATAAGGTTACGAGCCAATGTTAATGATAGCTTCTGACGTGGGTTATACACTTTGGCAGAATTGACTGCTTTAAACCGATTTTATGTCGACATGATCGCTGATGAAAGTCACCTTGTCTGTTCACGGGCAACATTTATCAGCATGCACGCAGTTTGTTGTCAACTATTTTATAAGAATGTGTCCCGACGGTTTGCAACCAATCCTTTTGGCAATCGTACAACACATCCGGCTACCTCAGCTGGAAACACCCACCGTGACCATGGTAACACTGTCACTATTCCAGCTGGGTGGCGGCTGGAGGGACGGGTGCGGCTGGTGAGAACTGACGGGGTGAGGTTGATGCATACAGCCTATTCAAGCATGTGTTTCTTTGGGTATCGCAAATATGACGCCAGGGTATAATGTAGGGGGAAACATCGGAAAGTGCCCCCAAAACAAACTGTGCGTAAAGGCAGGGATGACCACACCAACTAAAGCCTCATATTAAACGTACGCACGTGCAATTTAATGCCCGCCATTGTATGATAGCGTGCGTGTGTGTGTATGTTTTGTTTGTTTGTTTTGTTTTGTCTGTGTGTGTGTGTGTGTGTGTGCGTGCGCGCATGCGCGTGTGTTCATAGTGCATAATGATTATGTCGTGGCAAACCGGTGTACCTGAAACACTTGATACAGACATTTATTTCTCGAAAGATCCACTGAAGTTAGAAAGGTTGCAATTGAAGCGACTTAAATTAGAACTTGTATCTATTATTTAGTATTTAAACAAAACTGTAGAAATATTTGTGCCGTGTCGCATCATGTAAGGAATAAGTCACTGATCTGTACTGAAATCATAGCGTATTATAATACACTATATGGGTATTTGTTCACGGGTATTCATTTACGGAAATTGTATTTGATCCCGCTTGAAACATGATCATTTAGACAATTCAATTGAACGACAAATTGAATATGTGCTTGTCTGTAGATGATGCAATGCATGTTGAAACAGTCGACAATGATAGCACAGATCAAGGCAAACTTAATTATCGTCGCTATTTCAATAGTGGTGACATTTGTTTGATTGTATAACGGCTAAATGTCATCACCAAATGTGAGTGCTAATGTAGAGAATACTAATGCTAATTATGAATCTCGAAGTACACGTAGGAACCTACATGTAGTGTATTTGAAGGGTTCAGGCGCAAACACCGACACACGCCATTTGGCCGAAAATTAACCAAGAATATCACCTGAACTTCCAATGTGTCATCTTTCTTCTAAGCAAATCAGGGTTTTTTTCAAAAGCCGACACTTCTTTAATCTGTTCGCATGTTCCTTGTATACTGATTCCATGAATTGATTGATGGTAGATTTGACTAATTTATTTCGAATACTAGTATATCATCAACAGAAACATGGAGACTCCACTCAGAGACATTATACTGACTCCGAGTCGACCAGTCCTTGCTTTACCCCTTTTAATGCTGAGCGCCAAGCAGGGGAACATCAAGTACAATCCTTTAACGTCTTTTGGTATGACGCGGCCGGGGATTCGAACCCACGACCTTCCGCTGTCCGGGCCGACGCTCTAACCTCCACGCCACTGAGGCGGTGTTTTTGCGCCTGAACTCTTCATGTGTTGCAATTCATTGGTCCATGCCAACTCTCAGATTAAAGCCATAGTGTCTCCTCAATGGTCTGGTTATCGCATGGCATACATAAAGCTATGCTCATCATACTAAAAGCTCTGATTAATTTGAACAGTGACAATGATGTTACTGTTCATTGAGGCTGTTTAATGTATCGCCCCTATTGACTTCCAAAGTATACTCAATCACAGGCACTTGAAGCAGGCCAGTATGTACACACACATATATATATAAAACAAAATAATTCAATATTTGTTGTGGGTTATATCCAAGTGTTTATCATTCTAAAAACAAAGAGTAAACACCCCCAACAATAGGCACCCACCAAGTGTCTGTGTCTTAATCGAGCGATATCTAAATTTAGCAGGGGATATCTCTTCGACTCCGATAGATGTACAATTGTAATGACATCATTATTATCATGCTTTGATGTCACAGTGCAAATGTCACGGCAGCTTTAATACATGTGAACGTAGATCGAAATACTACATACCGGCTTAATTTCAACGTTATTATGGGCTATGATCAACCTTAAATAAGACAAATGTTACATGGCAATCATAAATTCAGCCTGGTGTATTTTTGTTTGAAATATATCAACACTTTTTTATGGAAAAGAAAACCAAGAAAAAAACACAAACCAAAAATATCCACACATCTCAGAGTTATCAACTCATACTGTATACGATAACCAACCACACAAATTAATGCAAATGGAATAATTAAAAAGAAAAATACAAAGACAGATACAATTACGTTTACATTGAAACGGTATTCTATCATTGTAATTGTAGTGTTGTATGCCTACAGTGTACATGCATGTAGGGTAACACTATTGTATTCAGTTCGTCAACGAGATTTAATTAGCAGCATTTGGCTCAGGTATCTCAACATCATTGTTGGCTACATGTATGTGGGAGACAGATATGTTCAGTGTTATGAGTGAACCAGCAATGTGAAAACAGTCCGCAAATAATAGACTAATAAATCCCGAGTAGCTTCCAATGTGCTTTAATGTTATAATGTCTCTGTTTGCCACAACAGTGATAACGAGGCATACACGTAGTGAACGCGGGGTAAGGGAATCGATTAGGATATTAGGCAATTGATAGGGAGATACGGCAATCAGTGATAATGGGGATGAGGAAATTGAGGTTGAGATAAACAAATATCAGTGGGGATATAAAGGAAATATATACCGAGTAGAGAAATCGAGGTGGAGATAAGTATGTTATGGCGATGGGACAAATGATGAAGAATGAGATAATTCAATGGAATCGGAGACGAGTCAATCTACGTGTACGTGTACGTGTAGGTGGAGATGATGCAATACGCATATGAGATATTAGGAAGATTAAAAATACGTGGATGTTAAAAACGAGTGCACACTGCATTGTCATTGCACAGTATTGATACATTTATATATTTAAAGAAACAAATCCAATTATGTAATCATTAGTTTGAGAAGTGTGGTTGGCTAAAGAAGAAATGACATTTTAAGAAAATACGGTTGTTTCTGACCCTATGTTGAACGTTTACGTATTAAATGATATTCTAATCTTCTCTAGCGCATAAGTTTACTAGTTGCGTCATACAAAATACCAATATACGTTAAAAGGCCACAGACTCTTTAACAACCCAATACCATTGAACACATGCAAATACTTCACAATTCGTACACAACACAGCGCCACCTAGGAACATACGACGACGGAGCTGAATACGGGGTTATGCCTGTTGTGACATCACACATTGTATCCATCGTCCAGTATTCGTGCACTGGCTGTCACATACCTTTAAACGAGAGCACTGTCACACACTGGGTTTGCTGTTAGAAAGATACTCGCGGAGATTGTATTACAATATAACATGCTAATATTTGAACGGACTGAAAAGTTGAAAACTATATAGGTAAGCCTACAGTGTACTTTGTGTTCCCCTGCTTGGCGCTCAGCATTGAACGGAGTAAAAGCCAGGAGTGATCAGCTCGGATTCGAATGTGTAAGAGTGGGAAATGCATGTGTGATAATAATAATAATAATAATAATAATTTAAACAAAAAACAAGCGGAATGATATTCCAGTGAACTATAGCACTAAACGAACAGCATGTGGAACTCCAGGCTAGGGCACGCAGATATTCACATGCTAGCGAGCCATGCTATGAGTGAAAGTACGATTACAACAGCTTCATATCCTAATCCATTAACAACCACAATCACAACTACGGAACATCAAAAGAAACATAATCGAATTATTACTTTACGTTTTGAAACATATTTATCGATTCGTCTGATAATAACATCTTAAATCTAGTATTCTTACAATACTATTTTTGGGAACATTTAAAAGAAAAGTACCGACTGCAATGTCATTTTGAAATCTACAAATGTGAACACAAGTGGCAGTAAAACAATAATCAATAGTAAGCCTAGCTCAACTCCAGGTAGAAACGAACACAAACACACACACACACACACACACGCACACACATACACACATGCACACACACACACATACAGACACGCACACATATATACATACTCACACGCACACGTACACACACACACACACACACACACACATGTGCACAGACACACTCACTCACACACACATGATTTCTACACAGTAACTACTATGGAATAATGTGAAATTCAAGTCTACGTTCTCAACGAATGTAATTTAAAGCTGCATCCAACCATGGAGAACAAGGAATCAAATAACATAATGTTATTCTCTAATACAATACAATACGACGTCCTAATATTTAATATTGGACTTTACTTTTCGTTTTAGATGCACACTGTCGCATGGCCATCTGCAATCACCTTATTTAGTGACAGCCACTATTCATCATAATATTTAATAATCTTTGACATGAGGCAACGCGTGACAAATTAATATCCCGCAATACATGCATGACATCTGTATACAATTCCTTGGGCTAGCAATATGGATTTGCCAATGGTGTCTTGTTTGTGCGCGTTTCCGCAGAGTGACTGGAGCGAGGAATCGATGGATTATAACCGATAATAATAATACTAATAATAATAATGCAAGTTTAATACGCACTTAGTGCAATCAGAAGCAGTGGGAGTTCCCATGGGAACACTGTCAAGTGATAATCCGGAAACCAGCAGCATAGGTACTGGACTGGCTTCCGGTGTGTTTACTGGACACGTGGAGCGTATTCGAAACCCCGTTCTGGACTGGGAGCGGCAGCGGGGGGTCGGGGGGGGGGATCTGAATAGGGGGGAAAGCGGAAGCTTTAAATAGCCATATAAGTTAAAAATACATCGATTTCCTTTACGTTGTAAGTGTTCTGACAGGCATCAATCTTCGCTAATGTCCAGACATACATGTAGGTCCATATTGGAATTAATTCAATTACTGGTATATTAATAACTGAATATAATATAATTTTAAAAAATAGAAGAGATAATTGAGATTATATGATTGCAAAACGTATACATTATTTAGGAATCATTGTACGTGTAGTTGATATGCTCTACATTCCCACCAACATATATTATGAATGTGCATGTAGGACGGAAATACATTACTTTCTTTATCATGAGCTACCTGCAGCGGTGGAATATATCGACATAATAATGAGCAATTACATTTTATGAATTTTGTTATCGTTTTATTGATTACTAAGCGATGCCCTATCTTTAATTCAATGGTTTGTGATGGCAAATATTGAATAAAATGCTACAGAAATAGGTATTGAGATAGGAGGGGGCGCCATATGTCATCATATTACATGTACAGTACATACAACATGTCATAGGTCAGATATCGACACTTGTCGATGAAAGTTATTCAATCCTCGGCATAGCCTCGGATTTGATGGCTTTCACGACACGTGTTGATATATTTGATAATCCAAGACACGTGAGTGAGATTCTCTATATATCATACTGTATAATGGAATGTATTATTAATTTATTATGATTGTGTATATAATGACATTAATTATTATTAATTTGTATGTTCTCTATGTATACTAAAGCAGGATTATGTTGATGTAAATGTTGTAAATATGCACTATATGTTCAAAACTTATCCATGTAAATATTGTATTTGTTTTATTGTTTCCTTAAGAGAATAAACTCTGTTCTGTTCTGTTCTGTCATGCATTAAACAACGTTCTGTCGTGAGGACGTGGTTTTATCCCGGTTTCTGGTAAGCACACATAATTACGACGCCAGTAAGAAATCTTCAATACATCTTCATGCACAATGCATGTTAATGACGATATGATTCAGAATCCAGAATCATGACGTCGACACATACTTGTATGAGCAATCGGAGGGATTGTCGGTGAATAATAAACCATAGGACCTCTGTCGCAAACAACACATAAGCTAAATTACATTTTGTCCTGGGTTTGTTTGCTGAAAATACACTGTTCTCGTCAAGGCAGTTGATAATTGTCTGTATTTATACTGTATGTAAGGCAATTCTGCGTGAAACTTACTCATAGTCTTCCAGGAGCTAATTCCTGAATCCCTTGATGGTTAATCATTCAACCGGAGTAACCCTCTAGACGGCTTTATTGGCAGAAATCTTGATTCGGAGTCGAGTATGCGAAGAAGTTTGATATGTGTTCATACTGGTTGATGTATTATATACATTGCTGATGTGGGTAACTGATTGGCACCTACGCAAATTGAACTTTTGTTACAGTCTGGCAACTCATATAACTTGTGATTTTTCCTATTTTTCGATTGTTAATAAAGGCCTGCTTGGAGCGAAATGAGTACTATTGACATTGTATGTACATTTTACAAGATACTATCAATCTAATTCAAATACATTCATTGGTCTTTGGGTATGGATATATGTTTCTTCTTTACCATGCAAATTCATATTATTATTGTTATTAGTTGTATTACTACTATTAGTACTAGTACTATTATTATTAGTACTACTACTACTACTACTACTAGTATTACTACTACTACTACTATTAATAATAATACCACCATTGCCACCACTGTTGTTAGTACTACAGCTACTATTAATATTACAGTAATATTACAGTGGTACTACTATAATACTATTACTACTAATACTACTATTATTATTATTATCATTGACTAGCTTAACAAAACGTTAATCATAATGAATACAATTTATGAAAATTATCATACAATAGATACAGTAATGACTTAAAGTAAAGTGTCTTCTACATACATTATTATTGCAAGCTTCAAATTATTGCAAAACGAATATATGTTCCTACAGTTGTGCCCGTTTCCTAATTCTCAAATCCCTCGACGATTCGCAACATCTCAATCAAACATCATTGCATTACCCCCACAATGTAGCGAGCACGGTGCTTGTCCTGCCATGCCGGTTCTGTTCCTAATATATTAGATGACCACTTTGCTTGAGACGAACCTCGAGGCCAACATGAAGACGATCACTGCAAGCTGCATTGGGGATCGAATAGCAACCGAAAGTATTGTCCAGCTGATTTAATCAGTGACGTTTTCCAGGCATTTCTACTACCTACGTAACTCAATGAGCAAAGAATATCGGCAAATATCCACATCAGTCCCCGCCGTGGTTCACACAGTTAACAAACCTTGGCTCCATTGAAGGAGGCCATATGATTTTATTTTCTGCATGAAATGTCACGATGAAGCTTTCCTCTATGAATAGATGCGGCAGTGGATCCAAGGTTAAAAACACTGTACCTTTAGAACAAAGTACATGTTACGTAACAACTGGCTTGTACTTTTCTAATTATGTTATGCATTATGTTATACAGTACCTTACAGCAAGTTGCAAGACGGTATATTTTACAGCAAGATGTAAGTTAAATCGAGATGAGTACACGAGCGTTTGTGCCATATTGATTTTACAAGAAAAGCTGTTTCACAGTTAATAATTATGTCCCGAGCGATAGCGAGGGAAACATATTACCGGGTATGCTTTGAAATGACGAGTGTCGTAAAATCAATGTGACACACCAGCAAGTGGGTTCATTTCTTTACCAACAACGATATTACCGTTAAGTACATCCATGTATTCATACAACTCGTCTCTGTCTATATAGAAAAAAGCGTGGCGTTGCGGATATTATAGGTTACTCTCAATGACCTCGGGCATCGCCACTGAGCAGTCAAACGGCAGCATTAATGCAGGATACTAGTACAT
>JAULBO010190160.1:0-13308 GCA_032355325.1 Clypeosectus delectus
TTGCAATGATGTCACAGTGTATATGCACAGTAGCTTCTTCATTACACTTTGCAGTAAAATGTTTATGGAGGTTAAATCTTTCTTATATTTATAATATTATGACTAATAAGAATGTTGTTGGGTGAAAAATATAATCTTACCCTCGTGTCTTTTTTATATCAAATATATCAACATTCGTTGATAAAAGTTTAAAAAATCCTTGGATGTGTGTTACTTTTATCAACTGGTGTGATATACTAGTATTTGATTTGTTGTAAAATTGATATATTCCAATTTTTTTTTTAATATCAAAATGATGCGAAATGCCGATGCAGCAAGCTTGCATTGTGATCTCTGTTCTGAGCAAAAGCCTCCTCACCAATCCCACCCCCACCCCACCACCCCCCTACACACCGTATTACTTGGTTGACACGTCCCCAGAATGCTTGAGACAAAGACGAAGCAAACATGTGTCTAATTGTTCAGACAAACAGTGTAACAGTTTATACAAGCAGAAGCACTACCTAAATAGAAGAGATAGAAACATGATGTTTGCATTCGAGGAGACAAATTAAACCTGCACACATTGCTCGGATAACCCGGAGAGAAAACGCGGTCTCTACGGCACACGGTCGACCAATGACGACCCAGCGATCGCAGGACTGACATCATCAGAGGCGTCTTCGGGACTTACGGCCGATCTGAACGCAAACTTGTGCGGATGAAAACATATCGAAGATTTAGATCTCCTTCTGGAATATTTATCATCTAATCTCTGCTAGAATCTCGTCACTCCAATTCTGCCTATACTGAAGAAAGAAGGTTTTTACATTAAAAAAATGTAATGTTGTCGGATAAACATAAAACTTGATTTTTTTTTAGAGCGTATCAAAATTTTCAAACATAACGATAAACATCCAGATCCCAAACTACAACTACATGCTTTCAAGGTCAATATGGAAATTATTTTTGAGCGTCTATCCCTAATTTCTCTGTTTATTCTCTACATTCTAAACATCTGTAATATATTCAATACAAAACAAACTCAATGTCAATAAATCCAAAATATCGCCCCAAATAATGATTGTCCATACATGAAGAAACACAAATCGTGAATACTACACCAATGAATTAGTTACCAGACCAGTTAATTAACCCTCCCTATCTAATCAGTGCTCATGATTATATACTTTCAAAAAAGATTGAGCTAAAAAGTTTAACAATATAGCGTTTTAAAAAAAACCATATTTTTTTTTCTTTTCTTTCATGAAGTCTCCATTGGTGGGCGAAATCTTGATCCGTTGCAAATGTTAAGATATCGAGTTCCTCAATCAAAGTTTTCCCAAGAAACCAAACCGTCTTGTATCAGCTGATCTGGCAATTACCAGATTAACCACAGTCAGTGCCTCCTTTCTGACTTAATCCTATTGGTTCTGTTTCACCTATTGTCTGGTCACAAGAACCTCCTACCTCGCTCACACCTCGCTCCACCTCGGGAGGTGGTGATCCGTGTCATTGGACTTCTGCAATATGTCGTGACTGTCGTGACTGCCGACTGCCGTGTCTTGCCTCCATCAACGTCAGACAACCTGGTCTGTGTTGCCCCCTCTGTCGCCCTCTCTTTCTGTGTCTACCCCTTGTTCCTTTCCTCCCTCTCTCTCTCCTTCCCTCCATCCTAATCTCCCTCCCTCTCTCTCCTTCCCTGCCTTTCTCTCTCTCCCCATTTTTCATTGCCACACCCCTGTGTTGCCGTCTCTGAATGTCTACACAACAGGTGCATCATCTTTATCTATGAACTTCTCAGAATTTACAGGTAGACAAATTTAACCAACAAAATCTTTATCATATTACATGTACATGTAAAAACAGCAAACAAATTCTACTGACGCACAACCTGTCATCCCCTCCATAAAAAACCACCCACCACCATGACCATCAATAAATACATTACTAATCCCAACCATTTAGAAGATAAATATTTAACAGTAGAAACCAAACCAAACCAAACCAATCCAAACCCCAATTCAATTTTCAAAATCCTAATTACCCACTTGTTTACTAAGTTACTAAATTATTTTCTCTCTTTTTCTTTTACTGTGAAAAATATTTAGACCTGTATAAAATAAAATACAGAACACTTATTTTCTAATTTCCATTATATGTGAGAAGACACTCACGAGAATTACACACATACTAGTATCTCTATTCCTGATAAATTTCCTTCACCATAGTATCAATTACCCATAAACGTAATGTGTATTCAGTATCAAAGTGTCATTATATACTCATACGATCGGCATCAATTTATCAAAGAAGGCGCCAATTCCACGGACTTACAAGTCATTTATCATGCCAGAAATGTAAACGCTTCTCAAAGCTCTTTAAAAAAAAAAGAGTAAAAAAAACAAGAAGAATAAAATGATTATGTTATATTCCAAACATTGTCAATCATTCAATGGCACATTAGTCCGTGCATTCCATTTTCCCATAGTAAGAGATATACATTGATGTACAACATATCTGCCATTCATTGCGATAGGATATCGTCAGACTTAGCATTAAATCCTTGCAGCATGGTAATCGATTGAGCTAGTAAGATAAAACTGGTCGAAATGCAGACATGCACATTCATGAAAGCCATGAAATAAGAGTAAGGATCTTAAAACTGGCTTTAAACCGCAATTCTTGAATACAAAACTGTAAATCCATGACGGCGAGACTTGATCTGATGTCGATGGAGGCCATTTTTTACAATTTACCAATGTACTTGTTACCCTAAATGTATGGCATTATGAATTCAATTTACAAATGTACTTGTAGCTTACCCTAAAGGTATGGCATTATGAATTCAATTCCTGTTCGTTTTAAAAAACCTACACGTAACTTACTTTTGGAGCAGTGTTGCTAAGAGAATGGCATCTTAGCTGAGGGATTGTTGTTGTTGTTGTTAATTGAGGTTTAAAGCCATTTTCAAGAACGCGCTCATATCACGGCTTGTATAGAGTATATGCATGTGTGTATGTGTATATGACTGTTTGTGCCAGTCTGGGTATTTCACCAGTCTTTATTAAAGTGCTAGCTCACTGGAACATCATGCCGCAGTTTGACCATGGATACCTCACTCAGACACAAGTATACCGACTCAGAGCCGACCAGTCCTTGCTTTACCCCTTTAATGCTGAGCTTCAAGCAGGGGAACAACAAATACCATCTTTTAACGTCTTTTTGTATTGTTTACCCAATAAAATGTTAAAATTTAGCTTTTATCAAAGGATGACTTACCTAGCACAAAACATTGAGTAAAGCGTGAAATTGTAGCAAAACAAATGCTATAAACTTTGGGTAGTTTTTGTTGTTGCTGTTTGGATCAGAGACAGGAAGGGTAACATTAGAAGGTTGAAGACAACAGTCTCATCAGAAATCATATCTAATCAATCTGCAGATTATCGGATAGAATGTCAATACGGTACGACATCGAGTTCTTTCCTTCTGCTCAATTGGATGAAGATCAGTCCGTATTAGCACTTCCAAGCCCAGGTAACACACTTTTAGAATCCTGCGAACACCTTATACTGCAAGCACACTGCAAGACCATCAGAGTCATCAAGGGTCATCAAGGGTCATCAAGGGTTATCAGCAGGCATCTGATCATGATCTATCTGACTTCCATAACCTGGATCAGTTGATCAAGGTCAAGGTCAGATCCAAGACGGCCATATTGCATGTAAATTTGTGTCAATTAAAGAGGCACCTTTGCTTCATGACTTCATCATCTTAGATTATCACCCAATCTTTACAAACTTTCACTTTATTGTTTTAGGTGATGGTAAGTTGACATTGCAGTAAATTTGTTTCAACAAATGCAACAAAATGAAAGACTGTACACTGAATACTAGTATGTATACATAACATCAACAGCCCGTTTCACTAACATGCTAGCATGCTAACCTGGCTAGCATGCTAACTTAAGTTGAGACTTTTCAGGCTCAATTAACCCCTGGATTAGGCACATACACAGCTCTTTAGGGCATCTCCATTTGCCTCCAGCATGTTGAGGGTTAAAGTACTAAGTATTAAGTATTAATACTAAGATTGATGAAATGGAAAATTGTAAGTTAGCGTGCTAAAAATTTTAGCATGCTAACCGTGTCAGTGAAACGGGCAGCTGGTTATTAACCCTGTCTCTGCTGAATTAATTGCAATCGCTGTCGTATAGGGCATCTTTGATTGTCTTCAGCATGGGCAAAGTAAAAAATCAAAAAGTCGTATGCCCATGAACTATATTTCTTTCTCGTGCAGATGTTAAGGAAAGCCATATTACAAGTCCCCGACAATAAAAACTAATCTGAGCCTGGAAAGTCTAACATATGTATATATATGTATACAATACATACTTTCATTCATTTCCTTTCAAGATGTTTTTCTCATTACCATAATCCTAATCCCAACACCATTGCCTGCCAACAAAGTCGTTCATTTTTACATTTACTAGCGACACCGAAGTAAACTTCCCCAAACCTAGACCCCTTTTCTCAACCACCCGTCTTATGTCCGATTGTTTCCTTCCAACAGAGCAGAAAAGTTGAGGAGATTAAAGTACCCAATAGGTGGGTTCCCTCTGTGATCAGCCATTCTTATGGGCAGGCACTCCGCTCTCCCCCCTCTCTCTCTCTCCCCGCCCCCTCCCTGCTCACCACCCCCCACCCCCCGGCTGACCCAGATATGGAAATTGTCCCTGGCCGCTGGGGTGGCGAACAATAGGCTGACAATAGCCCAGCCCTGCTCGTACATACGCACAATCTGGAGTTGGGAGGAAACTCTACACTAACATCACCACGGCTTCCCACCCAGTTGAAGACGGGGCCAGGAAGGTCTACTTGGATGAAGATTGGGTTCCCATACACTTGACAACTCTACAAGCACACTTATGACGCCATTCTCATATTCCGAAATTGCACGGAGCGTAATACGATTTTCTATAATTAACATTTTTATGTTGTGGTTGAACTTACTTTATAAAAAAAAGATATTATGTATAAATAAAAAAAAACATTATATAGCTTTTGATTGTGGATGTAAATCTAATGGTTACTAAACCTACTGATATTGAAGGGACCAACAATATGTTGGATTTAACTATCTCCTCACTGTAGGCAACCGGAGATGCCCTGTGTAACAGTGATTGTGATTAATGCAGAAAGTGGATGGTTAAAGAAGAAAGCGACACTCGGCCATGTTCAGCAGCATGTATCATCCATCACACAAGAAAGTCACGGACAGCACGAGATAACAGGATAAAGTCATTTTGAATACCTTATCACCGAATCGTGCAACTTATCCGATTAATTATAGATTGTTACAGCGGCCACTTCGATTGTCAAAGAGTCCATCGTTACCCACGTACTCACTTGTTGCAATGTTCAGCAACTAGATCAACCTCCAATTAATTCACATGCATCTAAAAAAAATATATCATGTGGCTATCTCCATGGAGCTCTTAATGCAATTTTTCCACCAACAATGCGAAGAGTTATTGGACTATTTTTTTGTTAATGCTATATTGGACATCGCCATGGAATACAACATCATTGCACTTCACAATTCTTAGCTACCATCGCCCTTCCCACAAGTTCGGTAAACAAACCACCGATTGTTTTACTTCCAGTCTTCAGCGAGCCAATTGTACAGACGTGATCAAAGTTTTCGCAGATCATACGAGACGAGCTGAACTTTTTTCGCCCAAATAGACACGGAAAATGTCGACTTAGGGCCAACAGTTGTATATATACACTGCCCAATGTTTACACACAAGCCTGTATCGCTTATCTGTAAATAAATCGCAGCCTATGCCGCCAAATTTTACAATGATGGCAGCAACGGTTCCAATCCATCAACAATGGTAAACACCAAAGTGACAAATATCAATTCACGTTTTTTGATATAATACCTATTTTTGTCAAACTTGAGCTTTAATTACCGAGATAGAATCGCTTTTAACTGAATAATAGCGTCTATGATCCTGTTAGGAACGGCAGTATTTTGCGATAAGTGATGCATTATTAGAGGCAATTGGACGAGGTCCTTATCGTGGCTGAAGCGTGTTATTCAGACTAAACAAGCCAAGTGTCATTAGTAGTAGAACAAACATATGTAGATAAAGCTGTTATTGCAAAGACACTTGTTCGGAGAAAACGGCAGTTCTGGAACATTTCACCGCTTCTCATCCAACGCCCAGGAGCAAAGTGTAAAAAAAAAAGATGGCGCAATCGCTTTAAAGTTTTAAAGTTTCTATTTAAAGAAAAAAATGTTGGGTAAATATTTCCCCACCCATAGATGTTAAGTAACACGCCAAACTGTCTGGTGTATGTGTACGCAAATGAATACGTTGCATTTATTTCAATCATTCTGATGTCGTTTCCAATATTCTGAGCCTATCAAAAATGATTTAAGTTCATTGGATTTTATTTTAAAACTTGCCCAAAAAATATCCACGTATAATATTGACCTTTCATTCATGACACATCGTCCAAATATATTATGATAAGGGATTCTCAGCCTGAGAAATATGTTTTATTCCCTTCGCAGGAACTTCAGGGTTAAATGTTTCTTTTTGATACACATCACTGCTCGTGATATCATCATTCCACTTAGAAACATGGCGTTGTAGTTTTTTCACCCAAGGTTTTGTTTTTGTATTTTTGTAGGTGCTGAAATAGGCATTAGTTTCCTCCGAGCTGTCTACATCAGTTCCGACATCTGAACGGCAAGATTAATTCGCACGATACAACTGGTTTTTACTTTCATTCCTCCATTAAACACATTTGAATAACTACTTTTAAGTAAAACTTTTATATGGTGGGTGTTTTTTTTTTTAAACTCCACAAAGCTGCATCTCACCTTCCGAAAGTTGCAGTACACAAATTATGAACGATAAAACTATTAAAAGTCTGATCCATTTATAAACCGAAAACGGTATCCCGGAGAGAATGATATCTGGATAAATACGGAATTCTGAAGTTTGTCCTCGTTACCGAGGTTACTAACTAGACATGGAATTTCCACAGCCATACAATGCAGAGAATTTAACATCGAGTCCATGGATTTCCTATGATCACCCATGGCAACACTGACTTGGGAGAATTCATTTTACCGTAAACAATTATGCACGGAACAAAAAAAGGATCAGGTGAACATTCTGACCACTATGAATGTTTTACAATCCACAGACAATTGATTTTTTTTTTAATTGTAGAAGTAGTTTGTTTGTGTTAATATAATAATTTACACGCTACTATCCATCTTCAAAAAGACATTCCCAGTGAAATAACCCACATATTGGGTCATGCCAACTTCTGTAACAAGGTATGCAGGAGTGACGTCACGCCAGGACTGAACCACCGTGACATCGTTTCAATTCTATAATGTCACAAATTACACAACACAGCGCCCCCAAGGAACAAACAATGACGAAGCCTATCTCGTGGTTATGCCTGGTGTGGCGTCACAGGTTTTATCGATAGAACAGTTTTCGTTCACAGGCTGTCAAATACTTTAAGAGATCACTGTGACACACTGGAGTTTCCCTCAAGAAAATTAATCACGGAGATTGTTTAACAATATAAAATGCTAACATTAGAAGGGAATTAAAACTAGATTGGAAATTCTAATGTCCGTGGACTTTTAAGACTTATAATGAACCTATGATTCGACGTTAGTTAAACACATTACATGCCATTATACGTGCACTACAATAAAATATGCTAAATGAACAGGACTATGCACAGAAAGAACACACATCATGCAACAACAGATAATATTATAACAAAATATAAACAATTATGTTAGCCCAAGATAAGATTACTCATTAATATTCAAATCCCCGGCCGATAAATGACAATAGCATGCGTCTATGTAAACAGATGCACTAGATAAAAAAAAAACCAGTGCTAAAAGTTTGTATGTTTTATATGTATTTTTTTTCTATCTCATTCTTACGTTGGCAGTGAGAAACGTGTCTGGAGCCTAGGCCGTCATTCACAGAACACAGCAGGAAAGTTAACGTTACAAAGTTTATTTTCCAATTTCCGGTCCTTACAATGGATGTACATGTATGTCTTTCACTGTGCCATAGCTCCGAGGCCAACACTGCATTGTGTGCAATAGGTAACAATGTACGCAGTGAAAAAAAATTGCATGGCTTGCTCGTATCTCAAATAGGTTTTTCCCATATCCCGTATCGCTAAACTGTCTTGTTGCCTTTCAGACTAAGGTTAATCCCTATTGTGGTGGCAACTGTACACTGGAGGCCAGCTATCTGCTTTCAAAGTAGAGACACTCATTTCAAACCCAATCATGTCTGCTTGTGAACAATATATATACATATATACATATATATACATATTATACACACAATATCATCGTCGGTAGAAATACTGGTGAATGGTGAGCATACCGAGATCGTTGAATGGCAGGGATTTCCATATGTTGCTGTACAAATGATAATTTCAAGCAGATCGTGGAAAAAATACCCATTTATGTTTCTGAGATAGCCAAATGTGACAAGATGAGAGCATACAAGGATTAGATTACATGCCATGGCAAGATGTGGAAAATCACGAAACTTATTTGAAAGCAAAGTAGTGCAATATAATTCCCTTCTTAACGAAATGTATTTAATATTGTATCATAACAATAAATAAACATTAAAATCATATTGATCCATGTATTGAATTTGTCATATTATTAATTGTGTATTTGTATGAAATTTACTAAGGTATTATTATTATTATTATTATTATTATTTATTTTTATTACATATATGCCTACGGGTGTATTTTTGTCCAGCTTGAATGCATCCCAAAGGAATTTTTTTAATAATTAGTAATTTTCAAAGCAAAACTTCAAAATGTGTTCTTTTTTTCATTACAGTTGTTATTCATTTAAAGAAAACTAAATAGATTAACAGGCATGTAGGCAGGTATGCATACACATCTACATTAATTTCTCAAACTTTAAAATATACCATTAAAATGGCTTTCTGACATGGCAAATATAATACTTTGGCAACTTGACCAGAGGTACATGTTAAATTAATTATTTATGCCTTATGGATTATGATACTTGGGTAATGTCAAACAGAGAACCCAAATATAAAAGTGTCAATCAAAGTTGTCAGAAATGCAAACTTGAATTATACCCAGAAAGCAAGATTGAGTTATTCCAACGTGAAGCGGTAGGTTGAAACAGTAGGTCGACTAGTTGGTAGGAAAATATGATGGGCCAATGTCAGCTAATTTATCATAAAAGATTGAAATACTGTAAATCATAGTATTAATGCGACCGTACTTTAACGAGACACCTCGATGTTAGACATAAATACGACACAAATTAAATGCGACCGATCATGCCTTCATTCATGTTGTTTAAACATGCACTCAGTAAACGAACATCAATTAACTGCTACCATATATATAGCATTTTCCGCATTAATATTCTGCTCACATTCATAAATTTAGTGATTTACAGTAATGTCTTAAATGTAGAATTGTAGTCCGTACATTTTCCTAAATATTAAAAACAAATATTTCAGAGATTTGGACAGTTATGATGCTACTCACAGTCAGTTGAAATTGGCACAATTTGTAATATAAAATATACATACTGTAAATCATGAAATTAATGCGAGCATAATATTAATGCGACAAATGCTACATACATACAGTTGCATTTATTTGATGCACATTTACTGAATGGATGTTGAACCAACATGAATGGAGGCATGATCGGACACATTTAATTTATGTCACATTTCTGTCTAAAATCTAGGTGTCGCATTAAATCATAGTCGCAGTAAATCATGATTTACACCATATTGACTGTAAAGCCCCAGTTATAGCTGCTAAAAATGGCTAATAGCCAAATATTAGACACTAAATAAATTAATGTATTATTCTTATTTTATATAGAGATACCTCATTACCTGTTTACGTTAGGCTAGGATTTACCCAAAACATAATCTTTGGTTAAAAACAGCTAATAATGATAAGCCATACATGAAACATTCCATGCAACAGAGACATCAAGAGAACATAGTCAAAGGGAATTAACTCCGGAATAATTATGTAAATCCACGTGCCTACCAAAGGTTAAACTTTGAAGAGTTACTTCCCTTCAACTGCAAGCTATCTTAATTTATGGGTGCTTACATTTACCTGTCCTTGCTTATTAATGAATCTAATTGCTTAATGATCTAACCAAGGATCTCAACAGCTACAGGAATTTTTTTCAGATTAATATTCAAGTTTATTATAAATGACAATATGTGGGATATATACAGATAAATATTTGAATGTCGATTAAATGACGTTTTAAATGTCATAACATCATCATAAGTCGGTCAACACATCATATTAAGTTCTGCAGCACTCATTTAGTGCGTGAGCACTATACCACTTCCCTACATGTAGCTCTAGGCTTATAGTCCTTCTTTTATTAATTGGGATGTTTTTACAGTCGCCTTAGCCCCACTGCCACCTCAACTCGAGCCACACCATGCAACAGAGCCACATCGCCACACCGCATGGTGGCGCTGTTTCGTGGTGAGACTGAGGTAGGGATGGGGTGGGGGCTCTGTTGCAGGGTGAAACTGAGGTTGGGATGGAGGTAGGGCTCTTGTTGCAGGGTGAGACTGATGGGATGGGGTTATGTTGCATGGTGACACTGAGGTAGGGATGGGTGTGAGGTAGGGATGGGGTACCCTGGGGCTCTTGTTGCAGGGTGAGACTGAGTTTGGGATGGCGCTCTGTTGCAGGGTGAGACTGATGTGGGGATGGGTGTGAGGTAGGGATGGTGTTCCCTGGGGCTCTTGTTGCAGGGTGAGACTGAGGTTGGGATGGGGTAGGGCTCTTGTTTCAGGGTGAGACTAAGGTGGGGGTGGGGCTCTGTTGCAGGGTGAGAGTGAGGTGGGGGTGGTGCACTGTTGCAGGGTGAGACTGAGGTGGGGGTGGTGCTCTGTTGCAGGGTGAGACTGAGGTGGGGATGGTGCTCTGTTGCAGGGTGAGACTGAGGTTGTGGGTTGGGCTTTGTTGCAGAGTATGGCTGGAGTGGGGTTTGGGATGATAAAGTAACACTTAGTGACTTACCTCCATTAGAATTCAGCAGACATCCAAGAATGTAAGTCCATGCACTTGGTAAATTAACAACTCCTGGTTCATCGTATAATCCTTCTGGATACTGATCGAGTTCCACAGATCAAATAGTTTGCACATTTTCTCCTCCTTCTTCTAAAGAGTTCCCTCCAGGTTTCTGAGAAAGAAATAATTAAACACAATTACTTTACAATTTTCAGTAAACTAGAATTGATCGAATTCTAAAACACTTTGATATTAAAGCTGCATATAAGAGATTTTACTACACAAGCATATACACATAAAGTGAATCACACGTAAAATGCTTAATATCCTGGGTCTCGTATCTTGAAGCTCTCTTATCCCCTACTAGACTACAGTACGGTCGTATCTGTCTATCTTTCTGCTTGCTATGAGAGTGCTGTGGTATAGTAGTGGAAACGAGAGCTTCGAGAAACGATACCCTAGTTATTAAAGAGAGAAAAAAGAGTTGTTTCCCTTGGACTACCGCTGGGTGAGATTTGCAATAGTTTTGTAAAGTTATGTGTATCTAAAGACTAGAAATGTTGACTATATTTATATCAGATACTAGTATTTGATTTTAAGTTATGTCAAGTATGTATCCACATATCCACTGACCATAAATACTGTAATATTATTTGATAAACGCAAACTTGAAGACTATTGTGGCCTACCGTATTTAATACAATGTCATGTAGCAGTTTTTTAATCTAAAGGGGGTCTGGGGGTAATTTTAAAATCTGTAAAGTTAAAGGTATCTGTGTGACCCTCTGCAAATTACAGATTTGACCACCATTAGCATTGTGCCTATGGAGAATGATCCCCATATTATTTTCTTAATTTCAAACACTGTACAGCTTTGTCAATATGGGTGTAGATCTATATGATTCTTGCTAACACGAAATGCTATAACTATACCAGTTTGATTCATATTTATGTAGCAGTAATAATTATAATACATGTACATGTACTAAATACTGCTTCCCACACAACTACTTTTACTTCAAGTTTGAAAAACAAAAACGTTTAAGAACTTTTTTTTAAACCTTTCATGTCATAAGAATTGATTTTTGTTGGGGGTTATTCTCATTTAATATCCTCAAAGTCACATTACACACATTTGACAGTTTTTATTCAACTTGTCAGCGATTGAATTAATAATGAATTGAGTTTTTCTACCATTTTCACCAGTTTTGTATTTACAGCAAGACAAAGGAACCGTAGCTGATACACATGAAACAAATTTAAGATATCAGTTCATTTTTTGTACAGACATTGCAACCCAATATTCCCTGAAGCTGTTCTCGGCCCATATGGCCCACCATAGGACATTCTCAGATTAACATTGATAATTAGTTGTCATTCTTTTATTGCCATTACATATGAAGCCAGAAGGTATCGGTAGAACAATAATATTTATGTAATGCAAATCAACCTGCAAGAAAAATATCTGTACGCAAAAACTTGTGACCGTCATGAAGACCTGCATGTCGGGATTGGGCAGAAGTTATTGTGACGCATAACACAGTGGTACTATTCAGAATACAGTTACTATTCAACAGAACTCAGGCCTATTCAGCAGAACATAGTATGCCTATTCATCAGAACTCAGGCCTATTCAGCAGAACTCGGTATGCCTATTCAGCAGCTCAGTATGCCTATTCAGCAGAACTTAGTATGCCTATTCAGCAGAAGATAGTATGCCTATTAAGCAGAACTCAGTATGCCTAGTCAGCAGAAACTCAGTATGCCTATTCAGCAGAAGATAGTATGCCTATTAAGTAGAACTCAGTATGCCTAGTCAGCAGAAACTCAGTATGCCTATTCAGCAGAACATAGTATGCCTATTCAGCAGAACTCAGCATGCCTAGAGTTCAGCAGAAACTCAGTATGCCTATTCAGCACAACATCGTATGCCTATTAAGCAGAACTTAGTATGCCGAGTCAGCAGAAACTCAGTATGCCTATTCAGCAGAACATAGTATGCCTATTCAGCAGAACTTAGTATGCCTAGTCAGCAAAAACTCAGTATGCCTATTCAGCAGAACATAGTATTCACCAGAACAGTAGGCTAATATATTCAGCAGAACACTAGAATTATGTATACACCAGGGGCCGCTTGCACGACGCACTTGTAGGCTACAATTGATTGTAACTGGTCTCCCGCTACAATAGCAAAGTG
>JAULBO010190271.1:0-13294 GCA_032355325.1 Clypeosectus delectus
GTCTGGGTATTTCACCAGTCTTTATAGTGCTAGTTCACTGGAATATCATGCCGCAGTTAACATGGATACTCCACTAAAACACATTAAACTGACTCCGAGCCGACCATGCAGTCCTTGCTTTCCTCATTTAATGCTGATCGAGCGCCATGCAAGCAGGGGATTACACAGCATCTAATACTAGTAATACATTAAACGTACTCAAGCTTTAATACATTTCGGAATAATGGATAATAGATAATAATATTATACGTTTCTGTAATACCAATTATAATTAACATTCGTTGTTATAATTATTATTCATAAGTTTTCTTATATACTAGTACTAGTACTAGTATACATTCATGTAGATAAATGCAAATCAGTCGAAACATTATTTTAGAGATCATCGATAAAACGTAGCTTGCTTTATTAACTTTCTGGTCGCAAAGTTATAACCAGGTAGGCGAAATCTGTTCGCATTATGGGCGTGGCTTATCCACAACAGCGCGTTTCATCCAGCCGAGACGACGTCAATCAATAGAGAGCGGGGCGGAGCTTCTGACGTCACTCACCTAGTGCACGCATTTCGCTACCGTGGGAGCACACGTTCAAAGAGGAGATACACACAGGATAACACACCCTATATGATATTGCGTATACTGACCGACGTACAAGTGGAATTACTATGACAGAAACTTAACTTGGAATGGTCACCAAGTATTCCACGTGTTTGTGTGACTTGTGATCTTCGGAGACGGCCGAGAAGTCTAAAGCCTGGTGTGACAGAGAGAGAGTGAGGATACAATAATATTTTCTCGGCCGCTTGTGGGGACTTGGGACTTGGCTGTATCGCTATCAGACTTATGACAAACGCGAATGTACCTGGCTACCTTACGGAGTTGTGATGTACAGGTTGGGCCGGTGTTTGACCACCGAAACCCGTGGGTAATGGAAACAGCGGAGATGTGGCTCGAGTTCGGAGGATAACCAGCTGATTTGGAGAAGGTTTTTACTCGGCCCAGGTGCGTGTGGGTTGCGAGTTTGTTTGCGTGTGTATATAAATATACAACGGCGTTCGCCTCAACGCCCGTGCGAGCCATTGGTAAAACATGGCCTCGATCAGAGAACGCCTGGTTAGGTCGACGTTCAGACCGCCATATCACGTTGTGTGTTTAATATTATTACAATTTTTAATAAAATTCACACGAGGCGGTCAGGGCCCGGGTCATATTGAGAGATTTACGCTGACCGAAGGCCTACCTGTTGGAACAATAGTGGGTAAAATCAACACCTCGCTCGGTTACTCTTATCGATTACTAGAGTCGTCTCAATATTTCACTTTAGAAAGTTCCACAGGTAATATCAAAAGTTCTCAAATTTTGGATAGGGAAAGTTTATCACAAGATGTCATTCATCTAGTAATTATAGCATCAGCGAGCAATAGTCCCACTACTTCCATTGAAGTTTATGTTGAGGTTTTAGATATCAATGACAACAAACCCGAGTTTTCTGAACTAGTGTGGACGACAGTCGTGCCCGAGAACTCACAGGAAGGGTTTCAAATACTTCTTACTACGGCAACAGATTCAGATAAAGGCCCAAACGGAAATGTTGACAGTTATTCAATCATCTCTGGAAACTGGGAAAATAAATTCAAATTGATTCCTCCAAGTTCTGAGACTTTACTAATGTATTTGGCCGTACAAGGGACATTAGATCGTGAAACTAAAGACTTTTATCAGTTGAATATTTCAGCCAGCGACAACGGAAATCCAAAACTTTATGGATACTTAACTGTGGATGTCACGATTACGGACACTAACGATTATTATCCGACATTCAATCCCAGCGTTTTCGAAGCCATAGTCAATGAAAGTGTTCCTATCGATACCGCTGTTAGCATCGTCCACGCGATTGATCTCGACAAAGGATTAAATTCCGAGATAGTATACAGTATTAACAATGACAACGATGACCAGTTCATGATCGAAGAACGCACCGGTGTGATTCGGACGTTGCGCACGCCACTGTCGTCGTGCCGGAGGTGCTCGCGGTCGACTCTGTCCAAGTGTATCCCCAACAGTTGCCTCATCACCATCGAAGCGGCCGACAAAGGTTTGCCATCGCTCTCCGGTCACGCGTACATTACCGTCATCATCCAGGACGAGAATGACCACAATCCTGTCATCACGTTCACCTACCTTCCAGACACGACCAAGGACGTCTCCACGGTCGATGAAAATGCCAAGCGCGGTCAGAGCGTCGCTTCGATCAGTGTCAGTGACGCAGACTTGGGCGATAATGGAAAGACGTCGCTGCGCATCATCGGCGGAAACGAGCTCGGACATTTCCAACTTGTGACAATAAAAACGCCGGAAGTCGACTTGAATTTGATCAGCGTCGTCGGAAACTTGGACCGTGAACGAGTGGCGATTTACAATCTCACGATAAGGGCTGTGGATCACGGATATCCGCAACGCGATGCCGTCAGCCATCTTGTTATTTACATCAGCGACGCTAATGACCATGCTCCAGTGTTCGAGAAACGCGAGTACAGAGTTGACCTGAGCGAGTTGGAACTTCCAGGAAGTTTTGTGGCCAGTGTCATCGCCACAGACGAGGACTCGGGTCTGAATTCTGCTCTGTCGTATTCCATCATTTCCGGAAACGGTCACAACTGGTTCAGAATCGATCGCGCGACAGGGCTTGTGACAACCCAGGATACAATAGACCACGAAACAGCCAGCCAAATTGTGATGAACATCTCTGCCCAAGATGGAGGAGCCCAGACATTCGAAAATTACACCACGCTTGTTGTGAACATTCTGGACGAAAATGACGTCGTTCCTACATTTGACCAGACTAAATATGTCTTGGACAAATCGGAAGATATTCAAACTGGTACCACCATCGTTACGCTCAAAGCTGCTGATGGTGATGAAGGCAGCAACGGAACTGTGAAATACAAATTTCATCAGAGAATAGACCAGATTTACCCAAACACATTCCAAATAAATTCTGTAAATGGAAGAATCACTACAGTGAAGAGATTAGACCGCGAGACCATTCCTAGATACACCCTTCTAGTCATAGCCAGAGATGGTGGACGTCCGCCCCTTTCTTCGACGGCCACAGTGATCCTGAACCTGCAGGACATCAACGACAACGCGCCGACCTTCCGACCCCAAAAGTACTTCAGTAGCATCCTAGAGAACCAGCTGTCGGGTTCCAACGTCGTGCAGGTCTCCGCAGCTGATCCTGACGAAGGCAACAACAGGAAGGTGACGTACAGCTTCTATGGCAGCAGCTACAGCAGCTTCTCCCTGGAGGCAACGACCGGATGGATTAGGACGACGCGGCAGCTGGACAAGAGAGTGCAGCCGTACGTCCTGACGGTCCGAGCTACGGACGGAGGAGGGAAGATAGCGTCGCCCGATGCCAGGGTTCAGGTCGTAGTAGCCAGGGTCCAAGACATCGCTCCAGTGTTCCTCAACCAGAATTACGTGTTTTCCATAGAAGAAGATAGAGACAATCAGATACCGGTTCGTAGGAGTGTTGGTAATGTGCTGGCAAAGTCTGACGGATTGTCCATAACATACGCCATCACTGGAGGTGATCCATATGGAATATTCAGCATCGACAGTTACGGCCGCATCCAGGCCGTCAAGACGGTCGACAGAGAGGTCCAACACGAGTATGTCCTCAATGTCGTCGCCAGTTCTGGATCACGTTTCCGAGACGTCATCGTGAAGGTTGAAGTCACCGACATAAATGACAACAAACCCAAGTTCGTCGACAACGGATTCGAGGTCTCGGTCCTCGAGAACTGGCCCACAGGCCGGAACATTTACCACGCCGAAGCTCGAGATCCAGATTTTGGCGCCAATTCCAGACTGTCGTATACCATGACGTCCGTGTCCAACGGCGTCTTCAAGATAAAGCCAGACACCGGCGTTGTATACCTCGATAAGCCTCTGGACAGACTTCCAAGTGGGGTGAAGACCATGACTCTGACTGTAACGGCTACCGATGCTGGGACGCCCCAGTTGTCAACGACAACGGACATCACAGTCCACATCGAAGACGTCAACGACCACAACCCTGTCTTCCAAAGCAGCCAATACGAGCGATCCATCTACGAATCCAAGCCCGTCAACCAGCCGATTTTTCAACTGATTGCGTTTGACGAGGACGAAGGACGAAACGGACAACTCGTGTACAACATCACCCGGGGTAACCTGGAACGCAAATTTGGGATATTTCCCGACGGGACTCTGTACGTCGCACATGGACTCGACCGCGAAGAGCGGGATATCTACTCTCTGGCCGTGACGGTCAGCGACAGAGGCGTCGAACCCCGGAGCTCCGTCGCCAACATCACGTTCCACATTCTGGACGACAACGACAACAGACCCGCATTCAGCAACAAGACGTACGAGTTCCACGTGCGAGAGAACATGCCGCTGAGGACCTTCGTCGGAGCGATCAGAGCCATGGATGCGGACATAGGACGGAACGCCGAGATCGTATTCTCTCTGGCAGCCGACCAGAATAACTTCAGCATCAATGTCCAAACAGGCGCAATAGTCACGTTGAAGTCTTTCGACCGAGAGAAGCTTCAGAAGTCGACGGGGAGGAGTTTTTACACCTTCGAGGTCACCGCCACCGATAACGGACTGAAGAGGCTTAGTGAAAATGCCGTGATTAGAGTCCATGTTACCGACGACAACGACAATCCTCCGATATTTTCAAGACAGATATACACCAGCTCCATTGTGGAAGACGCCAAGCGAGGAGCCAGAATTACAACAGTCACGGCTACGGACAAGGATATCGGCGAGAATGGGGCCATATCTTACACGTTCTTGTCTGGGAACGAGCAGAAGCATTTCAAGATCGATGAAACTACGGGCCTGGTCTCGGTGATTGGACAGCTGGACAGGGAGAGTCAAGATCACTACAATCTCATCATTCTCGCCACAGATTCTGTCGTCGCGAGCAACCAGTTGAGTGCGACCGCAACACTTTACGTCGCAGTTGAGGATGCCAATGACAACGTGCCGAGGTTCACGTCCCAGCCCCGGCAGACCAGGATTTCTGAGGCGGCTCTGCCAGGAGAACTAGTGGCCAACTTCACCGCGGAGGACAACGACATCTCCAACAACGCCATCCTGTTCTTCGAAATCTCGCAAGGAAACCTCGAGCATTACTTCAAACTGGACAGACACACGGGCAAGCTATACCTGAACAAGCCATTGAACTACGAGCGGATCAAGAAATACACGTTGACAATAGTGGTTTCTGATGCCGGCCAACCCAGTCTCTCCAAATCTACCCAATTTGTTGTCGCCATCCTCGACGTCAATGACAATGCTCCAATGTTTGCTGACGGACCAATCTCCACGTCGATACCGGAGGATTTGGGCGTGGGACGGAAAGTGGCCACGGCCAGAGCACTGGATGCCGACTCTGGACTGAACGGAGAAGTCCTCTACAGCATCATCCAACAGGAGCCGGTAGGCAACCACTTCAGAATCAGCCCCAAGAACGGAGACGTCTACCTCAACCAGAATGTGGACCGGGAGGAGGCGAGCATTTACCAGATCACCGTCATGGCAACGGACCAGGCAGCCGACCACAGGATGAGGCTGTACTCCACGAAGCGAGTCACCATCATCGTCACAGACGTCAACGACAACGAGCCGGTGTTCCTGTCGGCCAACACCATCGCCGTCCCCACAACGACAACGAGTGGCGTCATCGCCGACATTGCTACGAGAGACTCCGACCAGGGCGTCAACGGACAGGTGACGATCTCCATGGCGATGGGAGACGCGTCTCTGTTCTCTGTGTCTTCCTCCGGGCAGATAACTCTCCTGAAGAACCTCCCAGGTTCGCCCATGAAATACCTGCTGACTCTTCGCGCCATGGATCATGGCATCGAGAAGAAGTCGACCGACATGGATTTTACCGTTATCTCGACTTCGCCGTCCAACAACGGCCCCATTTTCACGAGCCCCTCGTACACTGGAACTATCGAGGAGAACAAGATTACAGGCACGCGTGTGGTACGTGTGGAAGCATCTGCCAGGCAGTCCGGAGATTCCGTGGAGTTTTATATCACCGCCATTTCCGGATCTCGGGGAAGGCTGTTCGACATTCACAGGAGTACCGGTTGGATTACGACTACGCAGGTACTGGACAGAGAAAGTTTACCAGAATACGTTGATGTTACCGTCTACGCTGTTGAAATTGGAGCGTCCAGACCCAACACTCGCTATGTTCAGGTAGGAACCGGTTTTATTTTCATACTTGTCACAGAAGCAGAACAATCGCAATATTTGCACTAATTAATAATAGTATGTACATTTATATATTTATTATTAGCTACATGTATGCACGAGGCATCACAGACACAGAAGCTTGAATTATTATGTCATACCTATACTATGGATAGGTTTAATTTAAATGCATATTTTGTTCCATATATTTACGAACAGAAACATTCATTTCATTACAATAATAAAGAAAAATATATCAAACTTAATAAAGGGATAATAAAACTTGCATGTATAAAAGTACTAATTAATGAAATGAAAGTTGTTTGTATTCGACTGTTCTGAAGAAAAGGTTTTGTTTCCGTATCGTGTTCAATGGTCACATCATATAGCTTTCTCTGATAGTATTCCCTCCAACAGCTCTGACAAAATACAATGTACGTGACACCACAGCACATGAAACACTACACGAGGCCCCCATTACAAAGACCTGCGATTGGATGTCGGCGACCATTACTGTATCGTTCTAAGTCCCAGGCCTTCGTTGAACAATAGGTGTCCTAGCGTCCTAGCATGTCACAAGGACATAATTGTCACCTTTGCCGGTGACAAAGTAAATATCCAAAAGTTTAATTACGTCCTGCGAACAAATCAATCCTTGGTCGTTTGGTGTTTTTACTTTTTCGTGAATAATTTTATCTAGGGAATTTATCTCGAGTGAAAATTTTAAATTCAAACTATTGAATGTCGATGAAGTTTATGTTTGACATTTGGATTCAATTTCAAATAATGTGGTATGTTATTGGTACGGAAAGTTCTACTGGTTGAGTTTTGTATCAGTAATTGTACTATTTCTGTAATCTCTACTGAATAGAGTATTCATAATATACACCAGACATCACATTTCCATTCAGTTTTTCTTTCATAAATTGTAAAGGTCGTTAAATGGTGATAAGCCAAATATATTCATTCCGTTAAAGAGAGCTGTGATCAAACCAACATTTTATTGGGAAATGACCGAAGTGCACTTTTTATTATGTTGCATGTTGCATATTTTGACACAGTTTCTCAATAACACGATTAAATATATCGTAGTTTTACTGCGGATATATTGCCACCGTGACACAGTTCGTCTATCGGGATATAATCAATAACTGCCACCATAAAACACGGCACCACGGCTTGGGAATAACGTATCTGTACGACAGGTATATATCCCACAATTCCTCGCTACCTGTGGGACAATGGTCCGGTGCATGTATGAATTCTGCTCCACCTGGTGGCAAACTGAAGTCCACAGGCTATACTGCTGAGCCGAGCCGAGTGTATGCAAGGAAGTCATTGTTCACACTCGTTGGCAACTGATCTATTGGGTATTTGAGCCCTATTTGAGCTACCCCTCTAACCCTCCCCCGCACACCAACCCCCCCACCCACCCCCTTCTTCCTGTGGCTGATTGAATACGGTGTCGGTGTGTGTGCATACACAGGTTTGATCTATTTAGATTGGCTCAACTTTCTTATGTGCCACCTTATATCACCATGGCGCCAGTCATTTGGCATCCAGTGGCAGGTTGTCATGTCGACAGCGCTGTCTAGTGGATATAAGCCGGTGGTACCATATCGCTTAAAGGAACACCGCCACTTTAAAAAGGTTTAGAACCTATCTTTTGCCTTTTTAAATATGTTAATCTTCTCCTTTGTGTCAAGGGTCTAGCTTAATCATTTTTATCCTTTGGAGTTCATACTACCTGTACTAAAGTACATACTTACTATTATAATAGGCTGAATATATCGGATATGTTGACTATTCATTTTATTCCTAATTGTTTTCTGTTTTAATACCCAAAAAAAATAATGTCCAGACAAAGTTGATTTAATAGCACTTGAAACAATACCAGACATCTGACATCATCCCAGTTCAAACTGAATTAGAATTTCGAGAATACTGATTCACCTCGTACTGAAACGGACCATGGATCTAATGAAAACAGGGTATGCGGTGCATGTAAAAGTTTCAAATCTACCCAAGTAATGAGTTGTCTGATGAGTCTTGTGACGATTTGCCGATGGCTTTGTTAAAGGTGCACGGTAATTGATATCCTTTGATCTCGCTGTCATTGAAGGTTTCTTTCTTCGTCTAGGTATGCAGGTTGGAGAGTAACTAGTCCGGATTTTATGTAATTTTAGTCAGGAGGGTTGGTAGTGGTGGTGATGCTGTCGGTGGAACGTTGGGGTCAATGACATTGGCCTCAATGACGTTGAACTTCAATGATGTTGGACTCAACCAGTTACCTTACTGACTCGATCATAACGGGATGCACTGTCTACATACATGTACCTGTGGCAATGCAGTATCATCCTTGGCAGTCAACATACTGCGTTACTCGTGTTGCAGATTTCCTCCTGCCCCAAACTGTCAAGCCGTGATTTGAACGCAAAACTGTCAAGCCGTGATTTGAACGCAAAACTGTCAAGCCGTGATTTGAAAGCAAAGTTGTCAAGCCCTGATTTGAATGTAAAACTGTCAAGCTGTGATTTGAACACAAAACTGTCAAGCTGTGATTTGAACACAAAACTGTCAAGCCGTGATTTGAATGCAAAAATCCTGAAATTTGGTATAGGAAACTTTTTTTGAATATTACAAATTTAGTCTTGAAAGAATATCAGCTAGTAGTATTTGACAATTGAGGTAGCTTTATCAATCCTGGTTGGAAATATATGTCTATAGATCCAGATATAACCATTACTGAATAATTTTAATTGGTTTCAAATTATTTGGTTACCGGTAATTATAATTTTTGAAGAATAAAGCTTTTTATAATTATGTATAAAATGCATGTCTGTAACATTTCTAATGTTGTCGACTGTGGTGGTGTTGTCAAACACATATATCACTACGCTGCAAACAAATAACGTTTAACCCGACAATCAAATGACGTCAGCAACTATCGTTCGTGGTGTCAAATGACTAACGACTTAGTTATTATCAAGTTCATTGAAGGACAAAACAACGATACTGTCATTATTGCAATTTGAAATACTACTAGTATTTTTTAAATATAAATAAAAAACGAGCATTTTAAAGTTTTAAATTATATATAAATTTATATTTACGATTTTTTTAAAGAAAATGATGTGTCAGCTCGTGATCATCACATCACGGTACAGAGATTTTCACCTGAGAATCATACAGGTACTGCCGAACAGATTAAGTCGATATGTACATGTGTACATCGTTATGTCCCTTGTGTGCCACCTCACAGTGGATTTGAATGAAATTGTTGTCAATATGGCCGACGCATATAAACAGTCTCCATCCGAGGATAGCCTTCGAGGCCAGTAATGATTTTCACCTGTACGTAGCAAGGTATTTTTGTATTAACCAATCAATGAGACTGAGGCTATTATTGCTAATTGGGTCGTCTAGTTCAGATGTTCAGACACCTGTTTTTTCCAGTGTGTAGCACGTTAAAGTACACGTCAGAGGTTTATATACATGTACTAGTTAGTATTTAATAATGAAAGTGGCTTTAGATATTTAAAATGGTTGGGACATGCATTAGGTTTGGGGGTGGGGTATACATTGCTTGATAGGCCTATATAAAATATTTAATAACATTATATAGTATATATAATTTGCTCTTTGCATAGTTACAACCGTATATAGAATTAAAACGTGGCTGCACATTCTTTTAACTCCTTCCCTACTGAATTAATCACCATTACAGGATGTATGGGGCATCTCTGGTTGCCTACAGCCAGGCTAAGGTTAAAGAGATGGATTAGTCCAAGTTCAAAAACATTCTTATTGAATTGAGGATTCTCAATATCAATTGATGTTCATATATACCTCAAACAAATAAGATATATCCCAGCTACCGGTAATTGGTATGGGTATTGTGTGTTAACATACTGTGTCCTAGATTTGCATCTAACGGCAATGCCAATGTGCTCCAATAGCTGGCCTGACTGTTTCCGACTGGCTCCACGCTCCACTGGTCAAGTATTCTGGGTTAAACCATACAGGTACATGTATGTATGCAGAGCTGGGCACATTGTGATATACATCATGTACTTCAGTCCATCAGAGCTGACACCAGTGACAGTGTGTCAGATATGGACGCATTGTAATGTCTTGAAACTGCTTCAATGCTTGGGAATAAGAGGGCACTGTCTGTGTATAAAAAGTTGATCTTTTAAAGATGTGGATTTTTTTTTTTCTATCCAAGATTTATCTTGTTTATAAATATTATCACTAGCCTTCGAGTAACATCTTCATGTTTCAAAAATCAAACCTACATAATAAAATCTGAACTATTAAGGATATTCTTTCTTGGCCAACATAAATCTCTAATGAATTCTCTCTCGTTGCAATAGTGTGTATAATATACTGTATACATATATATATAGAACATTTCGGTATTTAATTTAGTTTTGCACATTTTATACCGATTGTAAGTCGGATATGCAACGTAATATTCGACAGCCTAATTTTGCAATATTTTAGTAAATATCCAAATTAAGCTTAAAATGCCTTTAAAAAATGTAATGCAATCAATTACAAAATGAAAATCATATCCCATTCAGATTTCATTATTCAATTGTCCTTTTTTTGTGTCAGAATCTCTCATTTGCCACCAATTACGTTGAATCATTCGATTGCTAATGAGCAGTACAATATTGCTTTCCACCAATCTGTTTATTATCTCCTAATGATACTCAGTATTTTCATAATTCACGATCGTAAAACGGGTTTCAATAATAACGACTTCGATGCCGCAGCCTGAGAGTTGCAAGAACTGCATCAATTATGGAACTCCACGACATTTGACCCCATCTCAGCGTGTGAGGTTTTATGATCATGTTCCATTCGTGATTATTTCATACCGGGCTGAAATACGATCCGGGTCCATGCTATTGGTTTGGAGATTAACCGAGCTCCGACCTCCATTTAGGCAGTGATAGGAGTACTGATAACTTAGTACTTATGTATTGTAGGTGTCCCTGTATAGTGTTAATCATAAAATGTTAACTTAAACTTTAGCGACATGTGGATTATCGACTTATTAGCGTAATAAAATGTTAACAAGAGCATTACCTACACATGTACATCTACAGAATACTAGTACCCTTTTAAAGTTTTATACTCGCTAACATTTGATCATTTACAGTATATTATTATGGTACATACATTAAAGGTGTCCTGTATATATGGTACATACATTGGCACTAGTCCTATTATAAGTAGGCTATAGCCAAAACCAAATTGTCCAATGCTATGCTAAAGGTTACGGTATCCTGAGGAATACTAGAGATTTACGATTAATTATACATATATATATATGTACAGTTGTATACACTGTACTGTATATATATGGCACATGTGTTGTAGGTGTAAGTAATCTATATACTATTATGTGTACAGTGTTTGAAATAAAGAAAATAATTTAGGTGGTCATTCTCCATAGGCATGGTAGATGATGATAGGCCCAGTTAAAAGTGGTCAAATCTATAATTTTCAGGGGGTCACATACCTTTAACATTGCAGAGTTTCAAATGATCCCCGGACCCCCTAGTAATTCGAACACTGGTAATATATCAACTTGGTAATAATTATATGCTGAATAAGAATCAGAATGATATGCATTATATATTTTTTTCATGATTACAAAGGACTATATATATACATACATACATATTTTGCATTTGATATACTAGTAGTCTGTAGGAAATAATGATGATAGATATGTAAGTCTACATCGTTTTTATTTTAGCAATGTGGGTTTTTTCGTCACTACATTACCTTTAACCTTATCAAATGAACATTTTTAGTGTAATATGATACTCACTTGCTGCATCAACAACTTTGACATTTCCCAAATATCACCAGCATATCACCAGGTTTAATTCTTTACTATGTATCACATTCTCAGCATTTGAGATTCGTTTTGATGGGAAGTTATATCATTTTGTGAGTAATGTTGAGATTGAGTTAAAATATAAATATTTTGTGGTGTATTATTGATATGGTTAATATAAACAAGTTTTATAATAAGACAACTATAATAGATGCATGTAACCCTGTTGTATTTCTTCCACTGGTATAGACTTTGTTGTATGGTTTGTACTTTAATTCACCTGAAGGCGATTGTAAGAAATCCCCAAAGAAAATAAAAGCATTTTAAATTATTTAATAATTTTATTTTAAATATAGTTAAAACATGTATTACAAAATAGATACCGGTACGAAATTTAACCCCAAAAATTAATGCAAAATTTAGCATTGTGCTCTTTGACCATCTTCAAAGCAGACTTGATGACAATTTTAACCCAGAGTTATATGTGTAGTTGTGTACGGGTCTGTAATGCCTGTCCAGTCATTGAAATTGACAAAATATTAAAATTTATAACATTTAGTACACAATACAATACCAATTTAGAAATCAAATTTTATTACAAATACTGTTTTAACTCTAGATTCTTGTGCAGGTTCAAACCCAGTACATCATGTCCGTTGTTGCGCTATTCATGTTCGCATTCTCTTGGAGCACCACGAAGACACTCTTAATTAACACTGAGGTACACAAGTGACGTTAGTCATTGAAATTGCCAAAATATTAAAATTTACGGTAGTACTAGGAATACCAATTTAGAAATAAAGTTTTACTGAGCTGTTTTAACTCTTAGCTTCTTGAATCTTGTGCAGGTTCATACCCAGTACATCTTGTCCGTTGTTACGCTACGTAGTTATTTATAGAGGTCGACAATTATCTGTTGCTGACTTGTCACACTTCCAAGTGTTTCTGCCTCACAACCAGAATTAATCTTTGTCATGTGACACTGACATACCGGTAGAGATACTTCTTGTGAGTGTTGTGGATCGGGGTGGGTGTGGATCTTCTGAAATTTTAAAGCTTCTTGAGTTTCAATGACATTATTGATGTTAAATTAAAATGAAAAATGTGACCCCGCACAGCAAATTCAGTCGCTTGGTATACAAACTCGAAATTGAGTTGTTGTTAAAATCAGTTTCTC